>KZ507338.1:17066-47249 GCA_002844005.1 Limosa lapponica baueri
AAAAAAAAAAAAAGCTGGGTCCTTCAGTTTCAGCTTCAAAGACTTGCCTTGGGATTTATGCTCCTAAAACTCTTATGTGATTTTGAAAGCCCAGTGGCCTAAGCCCTCGTGGCCAGAGCTGATAGCAGATCAAGGGGCACAGTACAGCAGCAGGGCAGCTAATTTCCTATTAAAACAGGACCCTTGATGAGTGACAGTGCAGCAGTACTGGGCAAAGGGTGGAGAGAGGATGTTTTGGTTTTTTTCCTCAGCTCTGCCACTCACCTTTGGCATGGCCTTACTTAATCTCTTCTCTGTTTTTTTTCCATGCACTTTGATTTTATCCATGCTGCTGATGAGTTCTATGTGGTCCTTGCCACAAGGACAGTCCCTCTGTGAATGTTTACGCAGTGCTTTACCCTACCTAAGGTCAGGGCCTCAGAAATCCTCGTTATATAAAAACACAATGCTTCACCACAGAGCACATTCCAAGTATTCACCACTGTGGGGGAAAACGGGTTTATTATCAGCTCCCATTTGATAGTACCTCTGATCAGATGACAATGTTCTGAAATTTCTACAGATAGAGGTTTTCTGCCAATGAAATCAGAGATGGCCATATCTTACACTGAAAGGCATTAGTATGGGTGCCTCCGTAATCATTATGAAAAAGTATGTGTGGGTTTCAGTTGTTTCAAAGTAATTCTCCTAGAGGAAGAAGCTTTTATCCCTGAACTCTTTAATAAGGGCTCTTCCCCCAGCCCCAGGAGGGACCATGCAAGCTTTAAAGAAAGTACAGCAAGTGCTCTCACTACTGAAGTTACTAGGAGTATATTTTATAAAGCAATATTAAAGAAATACTGAGAGCAGAATAATTTAATCAGATTCATGAAATCAAATACCCCCAAGGCAGCGATGAAGATGCAACTCAACAAGTGCTGGCATTTCATTCCATAGGAAGAGGAAAATTCATCAGCTCCTTTTTTTTTTTCTTTTTCTTTTCTTTTTTTCTTTTCTCCTTATAGAAGTAAAACTAGAAGCTAAATAAAACTAAAGTCAAATAACCCTAGGACATGAGGATTAGTGCAAAGGCACCTTGGGCCTCCACTCAGTCATGCTCTGTCCTGTCTCTCCTTGTTTGGGAGTTGGGAACTATTCACTACTAGAGAGTTGGAGGGAAGGTTGTCAAGTGTTTCTTTAAAAAGCTGTTTTTTTCCTGATCACATGACCAGTCACTGGTAAAATATTTCATCACCTTTTCCTTCTCTACTTGCATCATCTTGCCATGACTATATTCTCTTCTGGTAAAGAAAAGCATAGCAGACCTTGATCTCTACCCTGGGGTCTCCTCATCTTTCAGAGAGATGTAATAATAATATAAGAAAATAGAATTGAAAAATTAGCAGAGGGTGAGCCCTCTAAATCTTGAAACTTAAGGTGCCAAGGTACCCATGCATCCTTAGTGTCAAAAATCTTTTGCAAGGAAAGAGCCTATCATTTTTGGTTTTTTTATGCTGTTACTCACACATTCAGCTTATGGCTGCTAGCCTTCATGGGGTTGATGCAGGAGAAGTGTTTAGTTATATCAGTGTAGGCTATGAAAATTAGGAGTAAACTGACTTTTATGACAACTTGTACTGCTAACTAGGAGGCCTTGGGAAAAACTCTTGGAGGAAAGCAAGGTATGATTCCTCAGCATCTACTATTTCTCCACTGAAATACCAACTGAGCACCAACTCTGAGTGTACCTGTCCTTGAAACACCTTTGGGGAAGTCAGCTTATTCTCATTTGTCAGGTACATAACTGAAGCCCGGAGATAAATTCATCTCACTTAAATGTAACCATCAAAAGTTGGACATCAGGTTCATTCCAGGCATCTCCACTTGCTGTATCATCAACAGGGAGTCAGGTGTCCCATGCAGTGAATCATCCTGTGCTGCAAGAGGTGGCATTCGTTGCCTTACAATGGTGCCTGTCTCTCCCTATTGACTATAAAAAGCTAAGAATAGTAGCTTAGACTGAATACCTTCCTTTTTACAAAGCTAAAATTAGCTGAGAAGGTTCCCATCCAGCTGTATTCTCCAAAATAACACAAGAGAAAGTGGATAGCAGAGTAAATTATGCCTTCAGTTCACCAGGCATACATGCTGTGCAGGGGATCACCCTTCCTTTTCATACGGCCATCAAACCATCTCTGCAGTGAGAGGATGGTGTTGAAACATCAAATGTATGCACCTGAGGTCCGGATGAATGCAGTCCACAAGCATTAAATCTGAGTGAGTACAG
The DNA here is from genome assembly GCA_002844005.1 of Limosa lapponica baueri. Taxonomy (NCBI): domain Eukaryota; kingdom Metazoa; phylum Chordata; class Aves; order Charadriiformes; family Scolopacidae; genus Limosa; species Limosa lapponica. The sequence continues at coordinate 19,333 of KZ507338.1, forward strand.
AGGAACAAAACATTTAGGCAGCGCATGATCCTGACAAGTGGCAACAATATCCCTGAGACAGATTTTTGAAGAGTATGGAGAGAAGAGCCTTCAGTTTATGATGCATATTTAACAGCTGAAATATAGCAGCAGTACTGTCCTGTCCTGCCTCATGGCTTCTTTTTCCAACAAGGCCATCATAAATTCTGCCTTAAGCAAAGCAGAACTGATCGGACTCAATTTATTCTTCTTTAAAACACACACACACACAAACACATTCACTAGGGAAGGATATAGAAGTTCCAGGAAAAAGCCGTAACTCAATTGCCATTATAGAACAGAAAGATAATTAAGTAAATGTTGGCAGGGGATAGCATTGAATAACTTTAGCAGAATGAGTTCTTCTTTGCTTTGCCCTTTGCAGAAAGTATACTGCATTCTCCAGAGACCCCACCCTAAATTGCTTTGGATAGCTTCCTTTTCCCTGAAGGAAATCGGAGAGAACAGGGCTGGAAGTGAACTCCAAAGGTCAGTTTCCCCCACTACAAGGCAGGATCAACTTGAGCTAAGCTGGTAAAGATGCATGTTTTCTCTGCTGGTGGGCAAGAGAGTGGTCTGTATGTTCGGTAGGTGTGCAGTTAACTCTTCCTGTACTATCTACCTAGAACCTGGGAGGATCCAGGTAACAAATGAGTTATTTTGATCTATAATTTGGAGCAAAGAGAAGCTTTTTAGAAAGAAATTAATAATATGTGAGACATAAGCAGACACCCTGAAATGTAACTGGCTTCTGATCCTGCCTGAGTATCCAGAGGACAAGGGAGCCATGAGCTGCAGTTACTAATTATTTCCAAGGGCAGATAAATAGCAGCTCTGCTTTTTATTTGTCCCATGTGGTGACCCACTGGGTTTGTAGACTTTGGCACATTTTATGTCCCAAATTTATCATGAGTTTATAGCCAGCCAATAAGTTAACAGAACAAGAAAAAAAACCTATCATTGTAAATCTTGTAAAACTGTACAGTTTTTAACTAGAATATGAGAAAGAAAGAGCACATGTGAGAAGAAAAGAAAGAAAACAGAAAAATAAAACGTTAAATAGGTTGGTCTGAATTCATTCTCATTAAGGCAGGCGGGTTTCAAGTAAGAAGGCTTCTCTTTAATATCAGTGGGTCTTGGACCATACATTTCTTGTTCTTTCTGTTGTTCTTCATTTCTTGTTCTTCTTCATTGAAAGAATTGTATATAAAATGCTATGCGTGTGTATATATATATATATGCACAGCCACTATTTTAAATCAAAATCTTAGAAATAATTTATCTCACTTTCTAACATGGAAGGTTATTCAAGCTTCTAGGTAATGAATCGTTGTCTCAAACATATTCTGCAATCTTTGCATAATCATGTCACTATATTTCATAGACTACACCTTCAAGAATCACCACATGATGTGTGAAATGAAGCAAAAATAGCAGATATCCTTAGATTGACTTTGGTATGGCAGTGTTAATTTCTCAACCTTCAGAAAGATCAATGTAATCTTAAAGTTTCAAGCACATCAACAAAAATATCTTTGAAGGGGAAACGGAGACATACAAGTGGGCTGTGTTAATTTAATAGGAAAGTTCACACAAAGACATTTTGGGCTATCACCACCCAAATGTATGGTAGGCTCCGGATAAGAAGAAATGTTTCATGATTGCACAATCACAGGCAGTTTCACTCTTACATACATCTTCACTGCTGCATTTTGAATCTTAGGGTCTGCTATGACAACACCTGTTTAGACAGTCTCATTTAAAAAATGGTACTTCCAACAATGCTGTCCTGTGCTTGTATGGGAAAGAGAAAATGATCAAGAAAAATACATCTTATGAATCAGCTAAAAAGCATCAGTATCATGCTTATCCACGGCATTGGATAAAAAGTAAAAAGTATACGCAGTATGCACAGTAAAAAGTATATGTATTTAGCATATGATACATTTTATCTCAGTTAATCCTAACTTTAACATTATAACATTTAGTTTGACCTCATCATTCCAGGTCCTTCCATGATCAAATAAAGAGAAGCATATACTTCCAAAGAGAGATTTCTTTTGTTCTTAGGCATAGCTGGAGAATATACAAGATAAACTTTCTTTTGGGATGGTCCTCTTTCTCCATTGACTACAGAAAGGTTCTAGATGACCAGATTAGCCTCAGCATCTGATTTACAGACATCTAAAGGTTATGTATGTTGAATCTAACCCCAAAGGTTTCTCATTTAAGCCTGAAGTGGCTAAGATAACAGTGGTTGAAAAGCAGCTGAAAAAACGTAGAATTTTTTTTTTTGTTTAAATGCAATATTGGAGAACATAGATGACCTGATTATAATTTATGATTTGTATTTTAGTGCTACCAGGAAGCTTAAGCTGCCTAAAGACTTTACAGTGTAAACAGAGATGATGGATAGGAAAGGATGGAAAGTTACAGGAACTCTAGCAATGAGATTAAGTGACTTCCTGAAGGTCATAACAGCTATCTTGTCCATGGAAAAGATAGGAATTGGAGCTGGATTTCCTGAAACTCAGCTCTGCAAAACTCTTCTTCCCTCTTAAAACCATGCTAAACTGCTTAAGGTAGAACGACAGTTCCCCATGTATGAGTTGTGAACCAGAGTGGCACCAAAACACTTGTAAGCATGATCAAAAGCCTAAAAAATCAGATTGCTGCTGAGACCCACAGCAAATCCACAAGCCTGAAAGTGAAATCAGAACAAGAAAATTTCCTCAAATAGGAAAAGCATCAGCTCCTAAGTCAGCAACACATGTTCCTTCAGATAAGCAGTTTTTCCACCTTAGTGCTACGAAGGTACATATAGAGACAGTACAGCAATGGGTAGCTGGAGAGGAAATGGAGAGTGTTAGACACAGCTTTGTGCTTCCCTAAGGATTTGAATTTAATCCCAGTTTTCATAGGGCAAGGCATTTAAGTTGTTTTTTTGTTTGTTTTTGTTTTTTTTTTTGTTTTGTTTTTTTTTTCCAGGTGCCATTTGCAGTCATCTGAAGAGAATATTGGCACCTCTTGAGAATGAGACAAATTGTCAAGGGACTGAATTGCCCTTTGTATGCATGGACTGTAAGGAAACCTAATATTGACCCCACTTAGAAATACAGTGTCTGAAGTTTGATGGGGAGAAAGTACCCACAAAGAACAGGTGAATGGAAGAACAAGTCATGCGATATGGATCTGGATAATTTAAGAATCATCCTGTGAATAAGCAGGGTTTGACATTGGGCATAAAGTTTTGCCAGAGCTTTGCCATTGATTTCAGCAGAGCCTGGATTTTACCCACATTACAGAAGCCCAGAGGAGGAGCTCAGTTTACAGATAGGACTGTCACAGGTTGCCTGAGCTTGGGACAGGCATCCAAAGGATGAATAGTACATCTACAGGTGGTCTAAGCTTCAAATAATCCTCTAGGAGTTTATTACTAGCAGCAGATCTCTCTATCTGAAGCTCATCTGTCATAATTTCTTAGTAAAGAAGAAATGAAGGAAAAGATCTGCCAAAAATATATATGATGGATCAGCCAAATTGTTTCTAAATGGTACCTTAGTCAGAGATCTCCACAGGGGACCAGCAGCCAGCTGCACTACACTATAGAGTAAATGCTAGTGCTTTGGAAAAGAATCAGTGGCAAGTGATTTGCATTAAACACTTTTTTTTTTCCTTTTTGTTGTTGTTGTTTTTGTTGCTATTTTTGGCTAACACAGAACTGCATCAGCATGTGAAATTCAGAGAGAAAGTGCCCAGTTGCTGATTTCCAGTATATTTTTTGTCTCCATGTTTAGAGATTTTACTCCCAACTCGGGGGGAAGAAGGGGGGTAGTAGCAGGGTGGAGGTGGTGATAGAGAATCCAAAAAAAACAAGCAACCAGAGAGACCATCCAGAGCCAGAAACAGCTTTTGTTTTCCAACATTTTCTTTCAAGCTCATGAATAAACAGAAATCTGTGAATTCAGAACACCTGCGGTTAGCTAGCCTTGGAAAGGAGAACAGAAGAGGGAGAACTAGACCTATGCTGAAAGCCACTGAACTCATGAATATGAACAGGGGGCATGGAAGCAAACGAAGCCCAGGGATTCATGGATCTCACCACAGGCTAGAGATGCTTTCAGCATACGGCTGGTATGCAGCAGGCTCTTGCCATTTTCCTGCTATTTAGGCTTCTTTTGGGACTGCTGCTCTCCTGCATATGTTTGTCCTGGAGGATTACTCTCACTGATACGGTGTGATTAAATTCATATCTAAAACCTCATGGCAAGTATATGTAGGGATGGCTCTAGCCATAAGCCTGGTCGTTTGCCCAGAGCAGCACATTGCTAGGGGCAGCAAAATGTCTCTGCTCCTCCTCGTCTTGCCTGCTTGTATCTAGGGAGGTGCTGGGTGTGTTGGGGAGATGTTACACTCATCCTGCAGCCACCACAGGTAACGACAAAGATGAGAGTTTCAGGGCTCTCCCCCCAGGTCTACTCCTTACCTCCCATGACAGAAGCAGTCTGTCAAAACCCAGCTCCTCATCCTAGGAGTGGAAAACAGTTGGATGCTTCCTACTGTTATCTCTACAGATGTTTTCCACATACCCAGACAGACATGGATTTCTGTGTAACTACAATCACATAAACATCTGTAATGATTGCTATAAGGGTAAACATACAGGTGTGTACATTAACATCCTTCATATATGCGGACACATATGTATGGATTAGAAAGGCAAGCAAATACATTAAAAGATTCAAAAAATCTAAGGACAGAAAAGACCACAGGAGCAATCCAAGAGGTCTTCTGCGTTGCATTAACCAGTTTTTATTATGTAAAGTAAGTTCTGCTAGGCTATGGAACATGCTGAAATCATACAGTATGATAAGAAAAACAACAAGAACAAACAATGAAATATTTAATATCCTCTAGTGGCACTGACACAGTCTTTAAGCACAGGGCAGTGCATTAACGTTGTTTACTATGCCTCAACTCAAGTGGCTAGAACTCAGCTAGGGGAAACAAAAAGTGGAGAACAGTCCTTTTGCACTGAAAAAGCCTCAGTTGAACAGAGATTTGGGCACTGTACTTGAAGAAATATGTGTATTGATCAGTGAATTCAGAGGAGGGAGGGTCAGAGGCTGAGAAAACACGAGCCACAAGAAACAGTCAAAAGAATTGTGCCTGCTTAGAGTGCAGAAGAAAAGAATGAGTAAGGATATGAAAATAGTCTTTGAATACGTAAAGCACTTTGCTCAGAAAACAGTTATGAAGAGGTTTCAATTACAGTATGAGATGCTTTTTGCCTGGGAAAGTTACATATCTTAGGGTAAGATGGCTCCTATCTTCTTGAGATGTCACTTTCTCTCCACTGCCTGTGGAGCAAGGGCCATCACTGGCAGGATACACTTCCATTTTGATACCTTTTCCCTGAGTATGTGCCACTTGCCACAGTTAGACAGGACACTATTCTGTGAATCTTGAATCCAACGCAACAGGACAGCACATGTGCTCTCACATAAAAAGCCCTACTAGAATACCCCTGAGTTTACTTTGGATTGATGTGCACAGTGTGAACATGAAACTGTATCTCCTCCGAGATTCCTCGCCTCACAGACAGTATGTAGGGATGGAATTCATGTTCAAGAATCAACAGCCACATTTTAAATACAATGCAAATTCCTGTGATTTCTGCATTCTATTAGTCAAATTAATGAAAAATTCGACTTGGGTAAAGCAACAGTGCCCAAGTCTGACACAGAGTCATTTCCTACATTTTAAAAGGTCCCTAAGATCATCCATAGGCTTTGATGTCTTACAGAGGAATCTCTGTTGGAAGGATTTGGTTGTATTTTAGATTTTTGGGCTTTTTGTTTGTTTTGTTTTGTTAGTTTTTCTCCCCTGTGAAATTTCCAAAACTCCACCCCTTCTCAGTGAGATTCTTTTGGCTGCTTCTTTTTCCTTGTTGCACGAGAAACACATTTAGAAGTCACTAAAACCAACTAACTCTCTGGCCAAGTATTGGTTCCTTGGCCTGCCTGAAACATACTGCTTGTGTGCATGAAAAGGACACATGTACAGTGATTACCAGATCTGCTGTTCAAGCAGACCTTTTCTCCCTATGTCTACCCGTCCTGGATGAGGGCAGTTTGTTTTTAACTCCACCTGAAGCAGAGACTCATTCAGGCCTTTACTGTAGCAGAGGAATCAACTTAAAATTAAAACACCTAACTGTCATCTGACTAAAGACTCTTCACTCCTGAATGTTCTCTTGACCACTCAGCCACATCTCCAAGGTGTGTACCTCAAAGGCTGGCAGGAGTTCCCACGCACTAAGAGCAGATTTAGTAAATGAGATCCAGTGCTCAGACTGCAGGTGAGCTAATTCGGTGCCATTAGCTGCAGCCAGGCCTTCATCTCCTCATTAGGAAAGAGATAAATTATGCAAAGCATACTCTCAGTAAAAGCAGCGAGAGCCGATAAACCCATAGAGAAGAGGGAGATGGAAGGAAAAATAGTCTGCAAAGCAGGACAGAGTAACTACAACATGGTGTTTGGGGTGGTGGGAGAGAACACTCATCCTGGATTAGCATCCAGGTGGCAACGTGGTTGGGAGCAAAAGAATTTACTTTCCTCAGCCCCCATTTCACTCTGCCTAGCTGCAGTAACGGCTGAGCTGAAGGAAGGATTCTCCCCTTGTATGATTTCCTGTGCTCCAAAGGTCCCTTGCTGGAGTTACTGTTGATGTACCTACGACTTTTGTAAGAAATTGAGTTATGTAAAACTCCAGAGCCCATGAAGGAAGACTTTTATCTGTTATATCCCAAGCAGATCCTCCGAAAGGGAGCCTCTTCCCTGACATCATTTCACAAAGCTTTATTTTTTCCTGATGTCTGTCCCTTGAAGCATAGCGTCAATATGAGCTCTTGTCTGGGGTTGTATTTATTTTATTTCCAGAAAAAATACAGTAGGGAAGAAAGTGACTGTGAATATCCTACAACCACCTGAGTAACATAAACTATCCAAGGTATGGGCAGGAAAAAAACTTTTGCTTAGGTACTAGACCCCTCTCAATCCTATCCCCTGCAGGACATGGTGACCAACCATTCTGGCACCCTTCTGTGGGAGGGAAATCCTGCCAGAAGCCGGGCTGGACTCACATTAATTTTGTCCTGGCCAACAAAGACTGACCAGATTGTAAAGACTGTGACCTTGGTTTGTTTCCCCTCCAACAGCTCCCTGGAACGTTTGGTTTCTCAGCCTGCTCTCAGCTTCTTCCTCCTTGCCCAGGAGCCATCACAGGGGCAGATACAGCCCTGAAAACGCACCTCGATGGCGAACCTGCCCCACCAGGTTGCAGGAGGAGCACTGGATGCTAATGTGGCCAGAGTCCATCACTCATTCCCCCAGCACAGGTAGGACTGGCTGGAAGGACAGCACATCAAAGACAGACTACACTTAGCTGGATACTTTCCCTCAATCACTGCATTAGCTTGTCCTGATCCTATAGTTAAACCCAGCTATTTATTCTATCACTACACGCTGGCAAAGATATATTGCACCAAGTCAGCACCTACAATTATTATAGTACAGAAAACCTTTGCTGTAGCACGTTTAGTGCTGCTATTTATCAGACACAAGGCTATTACATCCTGGCTCCCAACAAGGCTATACAATTTTGGCACCCAGGAAGACAGCAGGTGCTCTGAATTAAACCAGAACCCAAAGACTTTCTCTTCACCTTCCTCTGGCTTTTCTTAATAGTCTAGCAAGGACTGGGGGGCTATCAGGAAAGAAAATGGTTGCAAGAAAACACTCTGCTTATCTGACACTGTGTCTTGGCATCATGAAATAACATGTGTAGGGGGGGAAATATTTGCTGTGTTGTGAGGGAGGTGACAGGTCTCTGGAAATTAGAGAAATTAGAATCCAAGTAGGTTATACAGTTTCTCAAGGTGCCAAAGCCACAGCATTTAACTACAGGAGAGATTTCTTTGTTAAATGCTTAGCCAATACTACCTGATACCCAAGAATATCACACATCACAGTCCACATGCCAATCCAGCCATCAGAAAGTGTACCAGTATCACTGGTGCTCTATTCATATGCAAGCCCAGGGCTCTGGACATCTGTTTGGTATCTTTGCTATATCACTGAAACTTTATTCTATTATTCCCAGCAAAACTATCTTGCCAATGATCTGCACTTCAGATTATTTTTTTTTCATGTCTTCCAACAGAACAGTATTTAAGAAGGTATTTCTTAAAGAATCCTCTCCAATTTTCTAACTTCAGGGTTGCTAGTAAACTGAAAATTTGGTTCACAAAGTACACAGATTTATTGTAATGATTAAAAAAGAAAGACAGAAGGAATGCAAGAGAATAGCTGATTGATCAGCAGAAAGGGAATTGTTTGGATACTTTCCTGAAAGCCTGTTATTCCAGAGTTGTCCCTCTCCCACTGTCACTAATTTTGAAAAGAAATTCAGGCCTGAATCTAAGAGACTTCCCTGATGATTTCTTACTGAAAAAATGATGCACTTTTTTGCAAACATGATTTTTCAGTAGAAAAACATTGTCAAAATTACTTTGATCAGCCCTTGCCAACATTTTTCCAGCCCAGAGTTGCCAGCGGCTACATCGAGTAATTTGGGTGTGGTCTCTGTGGAGCTGTAGAAAGCACCATCGCTGGTGATTGTACAGGATCAAAATACCAAAAAGCAGTCAATGTCTGTCAAATCCAAATGTTTGTAAGGGCAGAAGAAAATCCGGAGAATTTCTACATTCTATAAGAGAGCTCAAAGGCAGAGAAGAATATACAGGACTAGCTGAATGGGGATCAATACACAGCCAGGTACATAGCACTAAGTAATAATTTTCACTGTGGGTTGGATGCAGGACAGTTTGGGTCACTGCTGTCAAGGATATTTTCCTTAAGAAGTTCTTGGGACACTTTAAGATAGCTAGATTTAGCTTTATTCACACCAGCTTCCCACTGAAGGTATCTTTTCAAAGTTGTTCCTGAAGGTCTTAAGCTCCCAGGCCTCCTGTTGGCAGGAAGTACCTTGTCATCTGTAGTATGTAGTCATCATATTGTAGAGCTACTGCTGACCATGACTGCCTCATTGCTTCCATTGCGACATGATATAGGTTGTTTATGGGATTTTGTGTGATTTATTTATTTAGGCTTGATGCTATGAGACAGCAGTGTCATTTTGATAGAAGAAATAAGCAGATCAGATTGTGTGACAGATGAAAGAAGAAAAAGGAGATTAAAATATTCTCAATAATAATGATTATATTAATAACTAATGCAAAAGGAAGATTTTGCTTCTGGCTATCGTTGCTGATGTACAGGACACACACAGTGGGTGGATCTATTGACCTGGTATTCCTGCTTACTGTGCAAGTGCTACTAATGTTAGGATGACTGTATTTAAGAGACAGAAGCCCTTAAGAGGCATCTGCTGATGGAGCTGCAGACACCACCAAAGATTCATGCTACTAACTAGAGGAGGGACCCAGACAGTGGAAATAATTTGCTTAAAAGCATGTTGATTTGGACATCACTAATCTAGGCATTGATCTCTGCCGGCATTAACTTTGCTGTTAATGCAAATAACTGAACATAAGGATGCCATTAATTGTATTGATATAATGGAAGGCATTGCCCTTGACTTCAAGGCCCCCCTCCTTGATTTAGTGCTTGCCAACGACTCAACATTTTTGTCTTCTCTCCCCCTTTCTGCTTGTCCAAAATGATGTTTCATTCCTTTTTATGTCCCTTTTATGCTTAGAACATCTTGTCTCCACGTTCTGCTCCTTCAAATGCTCCTTTCTTCCTGAAGGTCCTGCATTCACCTTTCCTCCCTTCCCCAAGTGCAATCTTACAACTATAACAGATAGAAAGCAAGACTATATATTCAGAACGCAACAGCAGCAACACATCTGAAGAATTCAGAGGGAATTCAAATTCCCTCTGTGATTCCTTGGACCAAGAGTATTGTGGGTTACAAGAGAGAAGGCTTAATGAGGAAAAATCAACTTATCCATATGGTGTTACTGAGTGTGTTACTTCAAAACAGTGCTTTTTCCCACTGCCCGGTTTCAAAACTGAATACTAATGAAAACTGATGGATCTAGAAGAGTTAAAAAAATGGCTTGGGGATTGAAAATATTTTTTTTTTTAGGAATGGATTTTACATGGCTTCTACATGTATAGTTTCTACAAAGGAAGGTTAAGAAAAGTCTGTTGCCCTTTATTTACCTATTGGAAGAAAAAATTCTGATGTCAGAGAGCATTTTAGTTTAGGAGGTAAAGACACCACAAAACATCACACTAGACAAAGTAAGTTTAAAATTACAGTATAGTTTAACTGTGAGTCAACTTTCTAAGTCTCAAAATCTTTAAATCAAGTTCAGTTTTCTACAAGGCGTGTTTAAGATAATGAAGCAAAAAAAAAATAAATTGTATGTTAGTGAGAGAGCTCTTTCTTTTCCCAACAGAAGTGTTAACTTACACCAGAGACTTACCAAATACATGAGAATCACTTTCTCTAACCCAAAGACTTTTCAGTGCCAAAACGGAAGACACAGGAAGAGAAATGCTATTGCAGATCTATCATGGGCAACTACGGTTTTCATTGAAGAATAAAACAAGCATCAATTAACTTCGCATTTTTCTCAGCCATTATTAATTGTTTGATTTCCCGAGGGTACTATCATGGTAGAAACTGGTATTGAGTGGATCTGAAGAAGAGAGGGTATGGGGAAGATGTCATATGTGTAAGTGGCTTCCTGGATCAGGACGCCTTTAGGCTGTCTTTTTCAACCAATCACCACAGCTTAGTTTAAAACAGGGTTGCTGACTGTTTGAAATGCTGTCAACTTTGAAATAATCAGAGGCATAGCCTCTGGAAACTAGCACATTGTGGGACTGTAAAAGGAAGCCCCTGCAGGGGAGAGTAGGAATAGTGTACGTAGCAGCATTAAATTGGTATCTATTTGTCAAAAAACATCCTTTGCCACCTCTTTTCCCCAGCAAAAAAATTCCACTGCAAAAAACATCCTCACACAGCCTCCAGTTCCTCAATTAATATCTGAATTGTAATCAATGACTTTCCAGTCCAGGAATCCTTGAAGAGACGGGAAAACAAATGTTCGTTTTCAAGCTGAACATGAAAATACAGTAATGATAGTGGGATTATATTGGAAATACATGCCCAATAGGAACCTTGGATGGGCTTGATCTATTTTAAATCCAAATCCCTTTTGGCCCCTTAATCCACAAAGCCTGCTAAAGAAGTATGCTTTTGCTAAATAGTTGCATTTAGGATTTGAAGGTAGATTTTCGTGTACAGTTGTCTGTCATCATACATCTGTAAATGCATCTTCAATAATTGTTTTAGACTTACAAAAGGCTTTTCTCTTTGCAAAGGAGTGGTACAAATGTTAATTTTGAATAGCAGTTCTGTAGGTGGGAGACATTTATTAACTCTGTCTTACAGATTGGAAAACTAAGGGACAGAGGGTTAATTGAGCCTCTGATTTAACTAATTGAATTTAAAAAAATAATAAATTATTTGTTTTAAAAGAACACATAGAGCTCCAGAGATAAACCAAAACCCCTTTATAATCAGCACTACAAAGAAAACAAAGAAAATTCTGTCTCAAGTGGCTTTCACCCTACTTATAAGACAAGAGCATATGGACAGGTGGATTATCACAAAAATTAACAAGACTAAAAGTTACTTTGTTCTTTCCCCTTCTTTTGACTTATGGTATCCATGTGGACAGCTTTCCTGATTTAGTGAAAATGGCAGGAATTTCCTGGCAAACCAAGGAAATGGGTGTATGCTCTTGGTTTAGCCTTGATTTTCTTCAATGGTGTTAATGCCACAGGCACCACTTGCCCCAAATTGTCCTTCTTTGGAGTAGGCTATGAGGAATGTAGTCTGGGATGATTTTGCCCAGTCAAGCAGCAGGACCTTGGTAGCATCTGCCTTTTCATTAGCACATAGAATATAACATGATCTGTCTCTCCTTTAAACTACGAATCAAGCCAAGTCACTCAGAAGGGCCAAATTTCACACTGCTTTAGCTCCACCGACTTCAAAATCCAAGACCTAACTGGAGACCCCAAATATGCCACAGATCAATCAAATTTCAGTGGGTTTACATTTCCTGAGGAGGAGGAACAGATGGACAGGAACACGAAGAGGTTGATTGCATAAATCTTGTTTCTTAAGAAACTAGACTAAAATTAGGTGTCTTAAAATCTAGATCGAGGGTTAATTTTGTTTGGAAGTAGGTGCTGGAATACTAACACATATGGCTAGGACAGTAGCTGTTTCTGTTACTGTTGTCAAAAACAGGTTCTTATATACCAAAATCAGTTCTAGTGTATCATTACAAACTATTATGTCATAAAATGAGGCCTGGATCTGTATATATCCAGGTAGGTAAGTAAGCTTTACAGTCATTTCCACTTCAGCCATGCAACCTCCTAACGATAACTTCTGGTTTCAGTCAATTACTTTATAATTATGTTTTAAAATGTCATGTCCGATTTGAGCCAAACTCTTAGCTTTTAGCTTTGCCAAGAAAGAGAAAGAGTGTGGCATGAAATTGCAATATTAAAAGCAAAAACTGTGCCATCTATAGAGGTACTTACAGTCCAGGGCCATATTTCTATGCATAACTTGGGGCAAGGTTCCACAACAGAAATCTTTCCATCACAGAGCCCTCAGAAAAGGTTACAACTTAACTGTTTGTGCAATGATCCATTGGAAAAAAAAAAAAAAAAAAAAAAAAAAAAAATTTAAATTAAAACAAACAACTCCCCTCTGCCCCCCAAGCCCTCAATTCTAAATAAGCGTATGATCAGCAATGGATGTGATTTAGAGTTCATCCAAACAAGCAATTTTGTTGATACACATGAGAAGGGCAGTAATCCCTTGTACAACAGAGGTGTGGACAGGAAGCTCTAACACAGAAGATTGGTAACGTGTAGTGGTAATGTGTATAACCTCTTTCTGAGAGGGCAACAAATGATTGTCTATTCTGACACATACTCTATCTCTCAAAATTCTGGGACACTCCTTCTTGATTTCCTTTTTCTCACCTACCCAGAGGAAAGGTTTTGCCCTGTGATGAATTTGCAGAGAATTATGGAGAAGGTGAGAGTCTCCAGTGCCATCCTAGAATATGCATGCCGTGCAACAGGGTCAAAACCTGCTGCAAATCCTGGTCCAGCTGCAGCCTTCCAGGGCTTCCACAGATCTTCCTCCCATCACTTTCCCCAGCATTACCCTCCACATGTCCTGATACGAATCTTCCTTCATGGTAGGGAAGAAGGAGGATGAAATTACCTGGCAGTACCTAAATACATTGGTTTAAGGACGGGAGTTGTGGTTCTGAAACCACCCTTCCTCTGCCCAAGGCCAAAGCACTCCATGCTTAGGAATCCATTAGGACTGCCACTAACTGTGTATTCATGGCAGTCATATGCAGCGCAGATCTCCATTGTGGCTTTGAAAAATCTACCCCCAGTGTTATTCTAATGCAGCTGTTTGTCTCCTTGTGAACTTATAATGATAATAATGATAATAATGATAGTAATAATGACTGACATTTATATAGTACCTTTCATCCAGAAGGATCCCAAAGTGCTTTGCAAACTGATTTGCAAACGACCGCATACCCATATTAAACACCCCATCCCTATGTTAATGCAATGTTAATGTTGTAAATGTAAAGCGGCAAAAAGACAGGAAATGCAAAGGTTACAGCTTCAGGAACAACATGCCGTGCATCTTGCCTATGAAGGTCTACCATTCACAACACCACCTGGCAAATGCTGTGCAGAAAAATAATACTTCCCGAACTGAAGGAAAGGTGCTCAAAACCTTATGCGTCTGGACATGAAGGTAATTGGGTGAGTGAGGTGGAAATTTCACTCAGTCCCCTTCCTCAGGTGCTGATGTGGAAAGCTGAGTTCTCTAATTTTCTATTTTTATTTGCTGCAATTGAGAGGGCAATACTAGATGTAGATGCCCAACAGTTAGAAGTAATGTGGCTAATGATGCTGCAATTGGACAAGGGAGGGAATGGAAAGAATCCTGCTGACTTCAGTGAATGCTGGATCAAACATTTGTTGAATTATCTGAACACTAGCAAAATTTCACTCTCTCCCTTTCATCTACTTATTATTGATATTGTGAATTGCTCTATGTTTTCACAAAGGGGAAAATGTTCTTTTCTTTTTCACCCCTTTATTCTTCAAACTGTGGGGAGGACAATCTATTTTGGAACCAGATCTCACATGGCAAGTTTCAGCTGAAAGGCATTTTACATCCATTTGAGCTATGTTCCTCTGTTGATAGAACAGATGAGCCCAATGTTAATGGTGCAAACGGTGCTGTTTTCAATGCACAATTAACCAGGTCAACACCGTGATGAATAAAAAATAAAGCTGGCATCAGGGAGGACCCCATGGAAGTTGAAATGGATTGTTTAGGTGCTTGTGACTCCAAAAACATCCTTATCTCTCAACAGACACTTTTTTTTTTCATGTAAGATCAAATCACCTGCAACAAAAGACTGAAGCAAGAGTTTGAAAGCGAGGAATCTATGTTTGACAGTGAATGGTTTAGCAAAAACAACAGTCCCAACCCTTTTGACTCCAGCCAGCTGTAAGTTGCTTTTTGGATCATCTGGACAGAGAGGGAATTTTTATTTTTCTTTTTTTCTTTATTACAAGAGGGCCTGGTGAACAAGGCAAAAGTGCAAGCACAATAGAAACTGACTGTATGCACAGGGCAAACACCCACCATCTCATTGCTATAGTTTCTTAAAAGCAAATACTAAATCTAAGTTATCTGTTAGGGCAGTCATTTCTCACAAAATGGGAAGTAGATTCTGACTATGCAGATCACTTAGTTGTTCTGGCAGCATTTTGGTATTAGTTTGGGCTTGTCTGTCTGAACTCCTGCCATACCTTTTATTGCAGAATAAACCTCTCAGCAGAGTGGGGAAAAATAAGTACAATTTTATCTATCAAGTTCCTCAAGGCTTTTCTTGCTCTGTTTTGAGAGGATATTTCCTGCCAGCTTTGTGAATCTTCACACAGTAATGGCACTCAGAGGAGAAAAAAAAAAAAAGCAACAGCAATATATAGAATATAAATTATTTATTTTGAGAAGGACTTCAATCTGTGTTTACCTCAACAACCACAGCAGCTCACAAGGGTTAAAATTCATTCCCCTGTAACTGTTGCTGTCAAGGTAGGAGGTAGAGTAGCTTCCCAAATCTCTTGTAGTTACCCTGGGGTGACTTCAGGTTATCATTTTTGCACCATGAAGGCTTTCATCCCACCTTGGGTAAGACTCTGTTCTGACTGGCTTTGCTCAGCTATGGTAGAAGAGTGGTTAATAGTGTCATTTTGGAATTTCTTATTAACAGGCCAGCAAAACTGCAAGGTTGACAGCACTATTAAATATGACAAAGTCTTCTTTAAAACACTGACTGTTTGACTGGTGAGAGAAGAAAAAAAAAAATCACAGCATGATTTATACCCGGCTGTACGAGTCACAGACTCTCCTCTATATCTTGTGTCCAAGGAATGATTGCTCATCTACAGTCTGCAGTGTCCTCAAACAGCTCGCCACAGATGGTTCATCTTGACTCTCCAACGCTGAAACACACTTTTGTGTCACACTGCACCTTTCCTGGACAAACCACCCCCTTTTGGCCCCCACCCCGTAGGAGGGTTCCCTCCCAAATTGAAGTGTTTGTAATTGATCCCTACACTGGACAGCCATCTGTCCTGAGTGGGAGTGCCATGCCCGTAACGGATGACATTACTGTTTGGGGTGAAGATTTCATAGCTGGATTGATAAGGTGGGAGGGTATCTCAAACCAGAAGGCCAATTTCAAATGGGATTGATGAGTTTATTAAAAAAGATTTTATGTATATACCTGGGAGTTTCTGAGACACACAAGAAAAATGCATTAGGATTAGATTAGATGAGATTAGATTAGATTAATAAAGCACAGACATAGTGGACCAGATCAACAGTCAGTTCAATAGCCTGTCTCAGACAGTGGACAATACCATCTCCTCTGCAACAAGCAGGGCACCCTTCAATGGGCAGCTATGAGGATAACATACTCATAAGGACAATGTCTTCCTAAGCCCCATTAATTAGAACTTGGTTTAGGCACTGAAGCAAGAAAGCATTTATCCACTCTGAAGCTCTGGGATTTTTTTTTTTTCAAATCCTCACAGTTATAAATCTGGATGTTCTTGCTACCTAATAGAAGTCTAATCCCATTCTTGCCCTTCCCCTCCTACTCTGAAACCGTCAAAATTTTGGTTTCATAGACTAGGAACAACATTTTTTTTAAAAAAACAACCTTCAATTGCAGCTTTTGCTTGGGAAGGACTGAGAAAACTATATAACAGCTCGCAGCAGCTCTGCCCAGCCTTGAAGAAACAAGGGAGAAGAATGACTTCAGTCACTGAAATCAGAGATGACCGATTGTGTGTTATCTGGCTGTAATCGTTAAAGCAGCCTGAAAAATGCCCTTCCATGTATTTTCACTTTTCACATTTAGCACCCATTTCCTTTATGAAACAAGTCTAGTAACTAAACCAGCTTGGAAGGGGTCCAGGGGACATGGTTAGCATTCTGTATTTTAGACATCTTAAGTGCATGTTTCTTGGCTGGGCCACTGTCTTTACACCCCATTTGAATAATACAAGGTTTTACTGAGAAGGAGAGGAAGAAGTATTGTCCAAGAGAATAAGGAGAGATATTGGCTCTGCCTCATTTCAAATTCCAGCCCAGTGTCTCATTTTACTGGATGAGTTGTATAAGGTCAAGAATACAACCACAGGGCTCAGGGAGAGAGGACACTGATAGTATTTTTCTGCTTGAAGCTTCAAAAAGGTTTAAAGACACAACAAAACATGTTTTAGGAAATGTCTTATAACTGCCAGACAGTGGAAGTTTCGTTAGTTTGGCCGATGTTGCCTGTTTGTATTTCCCAAAATCTGTGAAGTGTGCATGTAGGTTTGATTATTGGTATAGGGATCTCTAAAGCAATCAATTGTATGAGATACTGTTCTTTGAGGTACTACATTTTTGGTTGGTTCACTCTGCTATTGTGGTATGTCCGTTAACTTGTCCAGCCATCTATAAAACTTTATAAACAACAATCTGCCTTCTAAAGAAATATTATTTTGTTTTTGCACCCCAGATTTTTTACATAGGAGCCCACATGTTGCAATTAAGGTCTGTTCTCAAGTGGCTCCATGAGCTAGTAGGCAATTGCCAGAGGTCTCCTTTCTCCTCTGTGGGTAGTGATCTCCAGATGGACTTCATGTCTGGTGAGGAACTACTCCTTTTAAAGCAGAAGAGATGAGGGATGCAACCTAAAGACAGAGCTCAGCCTACAGAGGTAAATGACAGTATGAGTCATTCCAACTCCCACCAGGTGTTGCTCTGACATTTTTTAATAAAAAAGTGCAGCTTTCAGATGAAATATCTTATTTTTAAAATGCTTGTACATGAAATGTTATATTTTTCCAGGTGAAAGGGGAGCGTATTTTGAGCAGTTGCGATTTTAGTATTTGGACACCGAGTCCCAGCTTTGAAAGGCAGAACTTCCTGTCCTGCCATCCAACCATGAGGAGGTGGACAGGATTTAACAGTTCAAATTCAAAATGTTATAGAGGTCCTGGGAGATGCCTGAAAAGCCTATACCCTGAAAGTGTCTGAAGAATATGTCTCCACTTATCTATGCTTGCATGTATATGTGGGGTTTTGTTTTATTTTATAACAAGATGTATTGACTAACTTGGAGCGTTTTATTAAAGAAAAAAGTCTGGGTAAAGCCAGCAAACTATTCACTGCCAAAATTTACCCAGAAGTACCTGTGTAATTGAATTTGGCTGTCTCTAGCAAGATATTTGATTTTCTATAATTGGATTGGCTAATGGGGGGAAGAGGGTGGGGAGAAGGAGGAACTGGAAAGTTATCTATCTCCCTTGACAAAATGATCCAGTGACTTGGGAAATTTCTCTGCCCTCAGGGAAAGAAGGGCCAGATAAAAACATGAAAACAAAGCAAGTGATGGACTGAAGCAAGAGGTAGGGCTAGAAAGCAGGGGCTAGTGCATGGCTCTGCTATAGACTCTTGTGATGCTTGTGGGCAAGTCATTTAATCTTAATTCTTAAATTCTCCGCTCTGTGCCTGTCTTATTTCATATTCTGAGTGCTTTGGGGTACAAGTGTGTTGTGTGCTGCAGTGCAATTGGATAAGAGCTGGACCTTGCTGCATCACATAGCAAGACCACACTCTCCCATTAAATAAGCAACAGCCAGTAAGTAAATGAGGATTAGATAAGGGTTTTGAAGGGCTATCACATCTCCAGCATACCTGTCTTTCTACCACATTACTGTAGACATATTGGATTAGAGGGCTTGGGTCATTTATTTTGGGGCATTCAGCAACCCTGGACAAACACTGCATGCAACTCCACTGCGTGTATGTGTTTGGCACGAAGCACCCTGAGGTTTCCCTTCAGCTCATTTCCTATGGGGATGGATGCCATTCTCCTATCACAGGAGACTCATGACACTAAATGTATTAGATATTTTTAAGGAATAAGAGGAGCTCTACCGGATCAGAGAATAGGCCCATCCAGCCACAGCTCATCTCATCAGCCCTCCTCAATAGTTGATGCTTAGAGCAAACGAAGTTATCAAAGATTATATTACGCTGAATACTCTTCTAAACTCCAATCACTTTCACTTCAGGGGATTTCTGAAATGTAGTATCTGTTACAGACAGTAACCTTCACTGCATTCCCATATCCATCCTGCATGCTGGACCCATGAAAAACAAGGAAAGAAAGCCAACCCTACCTTATGCTATAGCCAAAAAATCTCACTTCTAGTAGTACAGAGCCTACACTTGTTGCCACAGCAAGATCAGATGGGATGGGAGCAAGAATTTAACAAGGAGGATAAATACAGAGACCAACACCTTACCTAATCTCTCACTACCCATACAAGTAATACATTTACACTAGTGGTTTGAATATATTATGTTTGGTAGTATTGTGACACTTTTTGATAACAGTATCAAGAAATACTCTAATGCTATCCTTATTCTTCATTAAAAATGCAACATTTTCATTTTAAAGCATTTTAAAATGTCTAATCAATCTTCCTAAAACATGAGACAGATTTAAAGCCAAGATGGAATAAAATCTTTGATTCTGGGACACAATTGCAATTTGAAATGAGTGCTAGAGTCCTTTTTTAGTAACTGAGAGTTTGGTTTTCTAAAGAAATGAAGCTGACGTGATGAAGTTGTGTATGTGTTAGTCTATGACTCTTTCCTGATTACATTATTGCATGGTTCAGCTGAACATACGTCAGGATAGAAAAAAACTCTAAAGCCTCAAACAACAAAACACAAGTTAGCACTGTCACTGAGAAGATGGGCTATGTTAGTAGCTCACTCTTGTTAGACACCAGAGAGTCCACAAAGTGAGGGTCATCATTAACATCTTGGCCACAGGCAAAGATTCAGCCACTGCATGCACCTTTTTAGACATCTGAAAATCTAATCATCAGACACAAAGTCAGAGGAATTCCAGGTTCACACGTGCATGGCTTACAGAATAAATTCTATTTTATTTTGCTGATAGATGAGCTATTACACTGAGGATTGTAAAAGTTTCTGGAATTAAAATAGATAGAGGAGGAAGAAAGAAAAAGAACACATACCTAAATCTTTCTTTAAGATTTAATGACAGTCTACTTCTAAGAACAACCTGTTGGGAGGGCTGCTTTTATAGCCTCACAAAACTGCAGTCTGGGTTACCCTTGGTGTACCGTTCCTTGCCTGCCTGCTCTTTGTAGGAAAATGTACTCTCCACTATCAATATACATGAAGTCAACTTCCTTAATCAGTTTAAAAGCCTTTTGAAAATGTATTTTGTGGGTGTCTCACTAGCTGAATCTTTTATTTATGGGCTTGTACTGGGATGGTCATTTGAATTTTTGTTGTGAGTCCATATTTTATTATGCATTTTATTTGTTTTTTATTGAAAGCTTTCTGAAGCACTGAGAAAGATGCTGGGCAAGTGATTGAATAAAAGCAAACTCATTTCAAAACCCCTCCCTGATCTTTCTGCCTCTTCCCACTGCAGATATGTGCACACCCAGACTTTTGCCCTCTATTTCATAGAGCATACCACTACTTTCTTTTGTTTTCATCTTAAATGAAAACCTAAACAGTCTGTGCTGTTTCTATGAACAAGCAGCATCAGAATGTTAATAGATGTGATAGAAACTGGAGTAAGTTTATTTATTTTGAAGTAAACCTTCAGAAAGAGAGGAGCCTCCCTATTTTCCTACAAGTGTAGGATTTTTTTTTTTTTTTTTTGCTCATGAGGTTTCTCTTTGTGCAAGAAGTTTTGTAAAAAATAAAGTTAAATATCACTTAAAGATTTTTGGGAAACTTTTCAATTTTAAAGAAGATAATTTTGAGATCATTCTTTTTCCCTTCTCTTGTAAAAATTAATCTTTAATATCATTACTGATTTTTTGCAGGGGAAAAATATATTTTTCTTGAAAAGAGGATGAAAGAACAGTGCTGTTTTCTGATTTGCTTTGTATTTTTCTGTGCTGTTCCTCATTTACTGGCAATCCTTCAAAATGGGCTATTTCACAGACAGATGAAGTCACAGCATCCAAGTCCATAAAGATACTTCCCATTCAGACTTCTGGCCTACTCTCACTTTCCTTTGGAAACTGATGAAAGATAAAATCTTACAGGAAGCCAGTGATCTGTTCAAGAGCTTTTTACTACTGGTGACCATGCTGCAGGAGGAAATTGCTGCCTCAGGTTCCAAAATGCCATCACTTTTGAACAGAACATCTGCTGATAGAGTTACATACAAACATAAAAAGAAAAATGAAAGACACAGATGAATACCAAGGAGAATTTTCTTTAATGAAAAGCATATTAGGTTGTAACCACCCTGGGAAATAAAGAAAGCCCTTTTATTTGGGATCTTGAATACTGAGACAGATCAAGAGGAAATACATAACACAAAACAATTGGCAAAATCACTTTCTACATCATCTAATCCATCCTCCCAGCTCTTTTTTCAGGAATGTTGAGATCGCTGATATCTCCTGAATATGGCTGTCCACAGACATGTTATTGGACATTTACTCATGATGAGCCTCTCCACACAACTGCCCCTTTATTCCAGAACATGCTGATTAGAGACAAAGGGAATCCTTTCTGTTTTACTTAAAAGGTTTAGTGAACTTCTCTTAGCATGGTAAGCTATATAGCGTATATCCAGCGTATAAAAAGCCAACTTTATTGGAACACTTTTTTTTTCGGTTTCTGTTACCCACATTTAGTGGATCTTTAGCACCATGTGTATTCGTCAATAGATTTACAGCAGTGATCTTATAAATTACACAAGCACATGATGAAGAGCAGAACAGGTGATTAACTGCATTAACCACACACCTTTGACCAGGTCACCTGCATTCTGTACACTGATTTATCACCTCTGTGTGAGAAAACCAAACCTAGGATTTCAAGAGAAGCGTAGAACTGCTGACAGGTCAACCTTCAAAGTGCTCAGATATTAGTATTTTCTTCAGGACTTGTGAATAAGAGTCATATGCTGAAGTCAGGCACATGAACTCTTATTGCACTAGAACATCACATGGTCCAACTGGACACAGATTTACACATGACACACATACAGTTCATGCTTTCTTTCTTTTTTTTTAAACACAGGTAAAAGTCTGTGACAGCTTGAAAGTCTGAACACCTGTAAAATCGTGATGTGTACTTTGTACAAAAAAAAATGTTTTGGTCTGGCTGAGCTAGAAATCTTTTAAGAATGTATTTTCCCTAAGCGTTTTGCGTAACACTGAGGTCAGGAGGAGCTTTTCATTACACTACTACTTAAAGGTATGTAGAAGACAGCTGGAGATTAAATATTGTTTGGAGTAAGCACGATTGACCTGGCAGGGTATGGGGGGGTTGAACACTAAACTGATGATCACGCTGTCATGACACAGCCTGACTTATATCTTTCCAAGAGGAGGGCACACTCAAACAAAGCATCTCCAACACCTTTTGGTAAAGCTGAAGCCAGAGAAGCACCTAGGACATGTCTACTCGATTTTTCATATGCAGATGCAAGTGCACCTTCAATAATCTCTACGCACACAGGAACCTTTAACAACATGGATATCACAGTGCTGCAATGAGCTAAGGAGTCCTGCTGAGGCGTATGAGATAACAGTTTGGGTTTGGTGCCTCTAGGACTTTTGTCCTCCAGGAGGCCTGAGTGAGTTTAAGTTTATTCAGCCAGATGTGGTCATTGAACATAGATGACTCCACCTGAGCTAGTCACTTTTGATTTTCTTTATAATCAGCAAAGAAATGTGTGCTTCTGGGACACAATTCAACATTAGGATGGGAGGAAGCACGTCATAAAAGAGTGCACTTCTGTCTACTGACTGTAACAGAAGCCCATGCTGATTAGCTCAAATGTGTATACCTAAAAATCTCTGCAGCTACAGATGATGTGTAGTCTGTCTGTATAGACAGACTGTAATGGGAGTTCTAGTAAGAAAAGGTGGGACAAGGGAGTAATTAAATAAAATCTCATCTTTTCTTATTCAGAATTTAAATATAGAATATGGTAAAGTGGCTGAACAACAATTAACTGACAGAGTTAATGAGATAGGGGGAAAAACACTCCAAACAGAATGAGTGCCAGGTTTGGTGAATCAGGATTCCTGTGTGTACCTTGCAAATTTACAATGTCAAATTGACATAATTTGAAGGAGATGACGGGCATGATCCTAGCAATAAAAAAAAAAAAAAAAAAAGGAAAAAAGAGCCCATTTTTAATTTGCATATGCATATTTATTTATTTGATATAGCAGCAAATTTTGCTGTTCTCTGAGAGGCACTTTTGCATCTTACAAATTTCTCCCCATTTGCACAATTAGTGCTGGCAGATAAATGTGCCGGCTGGTGAAGCATTCTCTTCTACCTTCTCCCCTGCCAAGTTTCTTGTTGAAACACGAAGGCTAACCTGCAAACTTTGGATCATAATTCAGTGAGAAACTATTCTCTGTGGGTCGTGTAGAGTGGGGGGACCTCTACTGTATACTTGCCAACAGGGTGGACAAATAGGCTATAACCTGCATGAGCTACAAAGAGATGTGTGAGGTCCAGAAGACACTATGTAGGATGAGTGGAATATGTGGTACAGATAGTGGTAAGGGCTGTGAAGTGTTCACCTCCTAAAATATGAACACCCCAACTGCTCAACCAGAACTTCTGAGTTCTGCTTCCAGCTTTGACTTGTACCATTCATTTGCATGGAAGACCTGAATTTCTCAATAGCTTTGTTTATTCATTGGTACAGCAGTTGTGTACACTTACTGTAATGTAAAGCTTAATGACCATAAATTCTTCTTTATTGCTCATTCTCAGAAGAATCAAACACAAAACCTATATGTTTCCTCATCTAAGACAAGTTTTTCCCTGTATTACTCTTCCTCACACTGCAAAGTATGCCCAGTAACACAAATAAAGGAAGAAGAGACTAACAGGGATATCACCTGTAGCCAAGAGGTATCCCTTGGCTACTTTCCTAGGCTCCACAGACCTCTCCGGAATAAGGAAGTGATTTTCAATTAGACATCAAACTAATAAGGCACTTCTGATGCTCCATTCCTGCAGGAAGACATTAGTAATTTGTTTGTTCCAAAGGCGCCACTCATATTCACACAAAATGGCATTTAAATGTTAATCAAGTCAGGGGATGGGGAGTGCTTGCCAATCACTATGCAACTTAAGGTCAAGGTTTTTGTCTTAAAGGAGGACTCAATGTTAATTTTAAATTTAAAATTCTTGACAGATAGCAGGTTCTCAAATGCCTGCTACAATCTGGTTTCTTTGATTCATTTTAATGAGTAACTCCTAGCAAAATGAAGGTTTCCCCATGTCTTCAAGGAAACAGAAGGGCAAAGAAGCACAGTAGACTAATCCTGCATCCACTACAGGGAACAGGAAGTAAATTTAGACTCCCATCCATCTCCTTGCTCCGCACATCAAGACCAAAAAGAGTAATTTACATTCCTATGAACACTAGGCAATTATTGGAGGTTTCAGTTTAAAAGGGAAAAAAAAAATCTCAATATCAAATTCAGCTTTGACTCTCTGTGCTGGAGGAACATTTTGTGTGCATGCCTGTGTGCATCTTTGGTTTTGGTTTTTTTTCTGTGCTTTACATTCTTTGGTAGGTTTGGGGTAATTCTTTTTTTTCCTTTTACCCTTCAGAGTGTAATTTTGAAATAGTATAAGGAACCTGTGATCTCTTCCTGCCTTTTTTTCCAAATGTGGCAGTCCCCAAAAAGAGGCAGAGGGCTTTGCCAGATTTACTTCTGGCTGGGGCTGGGGCTGACATCTCTCTCATGCAGTTCTTGCCACTGCTGCACAGGTCCATGACAGACTGTCATATTTCCTAGGCAGCCTTGTAGAGGGTAATGGATTCAGGTTGCCACTAACTCAAACTTGTGAGCCAGGTAAGAAGCTACGAGGACTACTTCTGCTGATTTCCTTGCTGAGAGAAGCGAGATTGGAAGGGAATGATTGGAAGGGCTGTGAATAATCAGTGCAATCACTGAGATTCCAAAAGTTTCACAGACGCCCTGAAGAAAGGTGGTGAAGTTAAACTGTGCTTGTGTTCAGGAGACAAATAGAGTTTCTAGGGTACAGTGCATGCAATGGTAGACGAAGGAGGACACATGGATCTCATAAATGAAAGAGGCCATATGAATGTCACTCAAAATAACTGAGGTCTTTCTGTTGATGATGTCTTCCATGTAACTAACTCAGACACAAACGCTGCTAAGTTAGCTGAAATGAGCTTCACACTAACTTGTATTGAACTGAGCTGCTGACAGTCTCCCAAGTCTGCAGGGCAGGACAATGCTAAAATCCCATAAAACTAAACAAAGTCAAGCACATGGAGTCAAAAGTAATCTCAAAAAAAAAGAAACAGATCCAACTTACGAAGTCACGTAGTCCCACCTTCAGCTAATGCAGTACTGTTCTCCCAAAAATTTACTGTTAAATTTGCTGTTATTTCAAAGCAACCAAAAAAGCTTTGAGTCTCAGCTTTGATAGTTCGTGGCCTGTGTGGTGGTGCTTAAGGACAACTTTCTTGGATATATAGTCCTCAATTACTGGATTTTATTTATTTATTTATTACTATTTGTTTTATTTTTCCTTGCTGTGCAATTAATTCTGAACTCCTTGTGCAATTTTTCCTTCTCATGCCATCACTTCTCTTTATGTAGTTAGCTAAATTCTTATCGTTAATCAGGAAAAAGATTGAGGAAATGAGTTATCTTTGCATTTGTTCATGGAATGAGTAAGTTCAAATACACAGAAATAAATTCCTTACTTGTCCTTAATGCTTTCATTTATAAATGACAGGTCACTTACTTTTTCTGCAAACTGAATACCAGTAAGATGGTAGGATACAGAAATATGGCACTAATAAGTGTCACCACTGGTATCTTTTCTTCATTTCTCATTTAAGGAAACTAAAAGAATATCCCAGGAGGCCAAGCTGCCAAATAATAATATAAAACTCATTGTTTAAGGCAGTAGTAGAACAACTGCTTTGAATAAAATGAGATCAGTCTATGATCTTCCATTACAAGGAAAAGGAAATCTATAGGCTCCATCAGATTTGGTTAGTTACAGATGCAGTTAAATCATGTCAAGCTATTAATGTAATCTGCAAGCTCACCACTGTGAGTTATCTACAAGAATTTCTGATCAGCACCTTCCTCAGATACATGTTATGATGTCTTTGAATAAGTCTATGTCAAGACTAGAACTAGACTGGAAATCAGGAGAATGAAGTTCCCATCCAGTTTATCAGTAATCAACTGTAATCTTGGGAAATGAATTTCATTTCTCCCAGCTTCTGTTTTTATTCCCGGTCTTAGTCCTTGTTGGTTTTACTTGAATTTGGACAGTGGGGACTATACGTGAAGGGGTGCATGTGCAGCACTTGGCACAGTGGGATCTTCATCTTGGTGGTGACAACTTGGTGCTACTGAAATACAGATCAATGGTAACAGTCAAAGCAACTATCCTCCCTCCTTCATTCCACCTTCTCCTTCACCAGAAACAAACAGATAGACAAAAGCCAAACTAGGCTAAATAAATGTGTCAGTAAGCAAAAAATAAAAATTCATTCCTTGTTCAGATTATTATATCATGAAAAGAATAAAAAAGACATTATGGAAGCTCTTCAGATACTGAGGTTGGAGAATTTAAAATTCAGAGACACCATCAAATTACACTGAAAGAAAAAATTCTGCATCCTGACTGTTTAAGCTCTTCTGTGGACTTTGGTTTCCTAGCTTCATTCAGATGCCCATTTCATATACAAAGAGATGGCTTTGTGTGGCCAAAAACTGTCCTGTTGGTTTTTTTTTTGAAGGATCCAAATTTATGTAGTGTCTTGTAGCCTGAAATATTACTACTTATTGGGAAAAGCGAAATCTAGGGCATTTCTGTAAGTGTGGAAAAAAAACTACTTTTGTTTTGTCTGGGGAAGCAAGAGAAGGAGTTAAAGTTAAGATGAACCGAACACATGAATGCACTGTGCCCGCTGGGGTCTGGCTGTATATTCATTATACAAGGTCAGGGTCTCACTTCCATTCCTCCTAGTGTAATTTAGGTAAAGCCACCACACAATGCCTGACCTTTCCATGGGACAAGCTCCCTGCCTCCCTCCTGACATGCTGCAGTAAATTTGTGTGTAATTAAACATAGTGTTCCAACATGCCAGGTCTCTGCGGCCACCTGGCCTCCCCTCTCCGGCTGACCTTTCAGATTGAATCCAGCACAGACCACCAAGGCCGGGAAATGGCTAGTATGGGAGTGCGACACAATGAGCACGGCATGTCTGCTCAGATTAAAACACAATCCCTGCTTCCCCCTCTACTTAGGCTGGTGGAGCCTGCATTTCACTGCATGCTCCAAGTTGAATCAGGAGCAGGAGTCGTGACAGAAGAGTAGGAAGGCAGCTTTGCTCCTCAGTGATGCTTTAGCTACCCCTTGGACACAAGATACCTCCAGGTTTCAGTCACAATGAGAATCCAATGGGCAAAACACTAAGTATGTGGGAAGTCCAGGTCCTTCTCTGAGGAGTTTCTGATCTGTACAACCATCTTTGGAAAGATGAAGGCTTTTTACAGTAGGGCCCTCACAAGATTGCACATGTTGTTGCTGGCCTGGGCTGACCTAGTCATCTATCAGATAGCATAATAACTGGATAATGAAAGTGGGAGGAGATGGTGAATGGCCAGATTAAGAGTCTAAGAATTAACTACAAGAACATCCTCTAGTCCATGGGACTTCACCTAAAAAAGCAGGACTTCTGCTTGTAGGAAGTGGCAGGAAAATATAATGATATGATGCCATAAGAGATATGTTTAGAAATACAGCTGCTTTGAAAAGAAAATATTATATGGCAAAACTGGGCATCTAAAGACATTCTTTGGAGGTTGCAGATACCATTCTGGAAGGACTAGAAGAGCAAGTAGCTGTTGCACAGGACTTGGTTACAAGACTGAAAGTCAACTCACCTATATTAATTCATCTATATCTACATTTGAACTAGTCTTCTAGTTTTACTTTATAGTCAAAGGAGAGAAACTGAAAATTCCACATATCTGACCAGCTAAGCTGGGTAGGGGTTTCAACCATTTAGACTGATAAAGATAAGTTAGAGAAATCCCACCCCAACTTCTTCATTTAC
>KZ507339.1:55417-68275 GCA_002844005.1 Limosa lapponica baueri
CTGTGAAAGAATAGCCCCTTCATTGCTGGCAGACTTTTCCGAGTTACTGAAGTAACAGTGATTGAACTAAGGAAGCTCCAACTCAGGCCCAAATACATTCAGAGAACCATGCAATTTCAATTTCATCTCAGAAAAGAAGTCATCCCACCTGAAGTTCAGGCCTCTGTTGGCAATAAAAGTGACCAGCAAGATTCAGTTATAGTTAACCACAAAACTATGACAGCCCTGTTATGGAATACCTAGAAGCCATTTCAGCTGAAGTTTCTTGAACTTCATTCATTATAAATGCTAAGTGTTGTTATAGACAAAGCAGGTACCTGCTTGTACCTCTGGAAATTATACTAGAGCTTTGCTACTATGTTCCTCACAGTACTAGATTTCAAAGAGAAAAAGGATGGTTTGTTTTGAAAGATTTTTAATTCTATTTGACAATAATCAGTAGTGTCACTTATCTAATACCAGGGCACAAGAAAAGCCTGCAGAAGAAAAATGAAAATAAAAATGGATAATTCAGTAATGTCCCAAGCCATTTTCTTCTTGCAAAAAGATCTGTAGTATAGACCTGTGAGAAAGTCTGATTTAGAAAGACTGGGAAATTACTATCTTACCTCCTCTAAGGAAATTCTATTTTGTTAGATACCATAGTCTCTATTCTTCAGAGCATAGTAAAATACATTTTGTCTAACCATACATTTTCCTAGGCCTTGAAATAATCTAAGTGCCTTTTAGGTGATTTTTCATGCAGAATTTGAAGAATATATAAGAAACGGTTACGTGGAATGCATTTAAAATATGAGAACTATTAAATATTTTGCTTTTAACAATAATCCTAGAGTTGCTAATTTTAAAGAATATTACTTGTTACATTTTCACACTAACAGGAGGAGAGCCAACACAGTATTACACAATGCAGATTATGTTTACAGAAGCAAATGCTTTTCTAAAAATTAGGTTTTCAGGAGTTTGAAAATAGTGTCAACACATACTGTAATAGTTAATTATTGTATTTCAATGATTCACTACTGATGAAACATTCCTTGCAAAACCACAGCATCCTGTGAAATCCTGAAGTAGTATCTCAGCAGGAAATGATTTCTGCAAGTAAATATTATTTCAGAAAACAACTTTACAAAAGCAAAGTACTTCAAAACCAGATACACACATACACTCATTCCATACCAACTTACCTTGCCACATCAAAAGATTGTGCCTTTTGCAGTTTTGCGTTTAGCTGTGATCCTGGACCAGATCTACTAAAGGAAGAACTCTTTGGCAATGTGGCTGCAAATAGGAGAATACATGTACTTGTTAGTTTTAGGATTTTAAACTGTGGAATTCAAATAACATTCATTTAATTCCTAACATCAGATACAAGCATTATGGTTCTTCTGATGGTATCCCTTTTAAAAATAGTAAGTTAACAGTGTCTAACAAAATAGGTGAAAACACACAGGCACTTCTCTCATGTGTTTTTCCTTTTGCAGTTTTATGCAAACCCTGTTGATATGCAATTATATTGTGATAAATGTTAGAAATCATACGTAGTCCAGTATTTTAAAGTAATCCCAACAAATAGCAGTACTCCCATAGTTATAAATAGATAGGAGAGGGCCAATTTCTAGGTAGCAGCTTACTGACAAGCTAGATTGATCACACTGCTGTTATAACAGGGTTAATATTTTGCTTAACATGACTGAATGTTACAGTATGGTACATCCATTTTTCTTCTTTTAACTTTTATACAAGTTTGCTAACCAATTAGGTTGGGCTAAACCAAAGTACAGTCCATACCCAGAGTCATTCTTTTAAGTAAGTTAGAATGGCTAATTCCACGTCTACCGTTCTCTGGATCCAAAGAAAATAGCAAAATAATTTGTTAAGAGCAAGAGAGTAAACAGAGTCTCAGTATGTAGCATACCAGGATGAGCAAAAGCAGGCAGAGGCTGTATAACAGCAGGAGCTCCATTAGCCAGGGGAGGTACTGCTGCTGCAGGAACAGAAGATACTAATGGTGGAGACATTCCTACTACTGGAATAGATGCCATTGGCACTGGGGCAACAGTTGTAAGAGATGGCATGCTGGCAATGCCCCCAATACCTATGGGCAAAAAAAGGAGATAGTTTTTCTAATTTAGAGAACTCCTAATATGATACAACAATTTAACTGCAGCCTGCAACCCAGCAGTAAATGCAGAATTAAAAAGCAAATTGAAATGGAAACTTCCACACACCCCTTGAAAGAACTCTTACAGTCCGCTGCACCATTAGCATGGCAGGGGAACAAAACAATGCAGAGGGAACAACATACCACTTTATAATGTATGCATATAAGATCACACTGGATGCAACACTGACCAAAAAAAGTCCATTAGCATTTGCTGAAGAAAAGAATTGTTTGCCTTGAACTAAATGAAGAGCAGCACTGTCAACTTCCAGTGACTAATGAACCCAAAGCCTACATTTAGCCACAGCTGAAAAGAACAAGCTTCAGGATAAATGCTTGCAGCCTATTGTCAAGATGAAACAGTGCAAAGCTAATAGGGTAAAGCACAGTAATGAGGTATTTTAGGTGTAAGCACAGTTGCATGGATAACAAGGAGGTTAAGGAGGTCCAGTCATGCCAATGGGAAGAATGAGGGTGTGTGCAAACATCTGAGATCAAGTCTACAGTGAACAAGAAAAAAAGAAAATCACAGATTTTGCTGGTTTTCTTGGGGCTTTGACTTTCTGATGCCTTTTCTCACTTAAACCAGTATTTGCTCTGTTCAATTTCACTGATTTCTTACAGTCAGAAACCAAACTGTTTGAAAAACTTGTGGAATCAACAACTGATGAAACACCACAGTTTATCAAATGCACTATTCTCGTTTCCTAAAGACATCAGTGATTCTCAGGCACCAATCAGCTTGAGTCACAGCAATGACTAAACAGAAAGTTAAAGAACCTCTCACTACAGAATACAGCAGAACATCAAGGTGTCAAACATGAGGTTCATCTTCATTTAGTTATTTTCCTCTCACCATCCCGTTTTCCCTACTCTTTTCCTTGAAATGATGGCAACCTTGGCAGTACTTAACCAAGAGAAATTACTCAGCAGCTGTTCTAGTTAATACCAGTGCAGCACTGTTCATAAAACAAAAGCAGAGGGGTGCATTACTGTCATGACTTGTAAAAAGTCAAGAAAAACATAGCTAATCTTGCCAAAGGTGGAGATCCCTTAATGATAACAGTTTAAATAAAAACTCGACCACTTTGGAATGCACCAGTCCTGCTACGTGATCTATCGTTTTTCCCCTGCAAACACTTTTGTTTGCCACATATGGGGAGCACCATAAGACCTGAACAAACAGGACATCAACTTATGTTATTCAGTATGCTTGGGTGCCAAAAGCTCATTGAGATACTTTTTTTTTGAGCCATAGACATGCATGTGGCAGCATTTGGTTTTGAGTCCATGTAATTTTAGAAGTACTTTTCCCTAAAAGTTTCTTCTAGAAACAGCAAAACTACAATCAAATTTAACTTAGGGTGCTACAATACAAGCTAACAAGGAGGAAAACAAAGAGCTTACCAAATCCTGGTGCACTAGGCAGAGCAATAGGTGGCTGCTTCATGACAGGAGGCAGTGCGGATGGGAGTTGATAACCTTGTAGTTTTAATTTGATAAGTTTCATAGCTATTGAAAACTCCAACTGATCCATCCTCCCATCATTGTTCATGTCAGCTAGAGCCCTACAAAATACACCATGTTCAGTTAGATTCTTAAATTATGAACTTCAGGAACTGACCTAGGAGTGTGCACACAGACATGTGTATTAATTTCCACTCAAAATAACTATGCCAGGCTAAAAACGGTCATGAAACAACTATTTAAACTAAGAGTTTCTTGAGTTCTTTCTTGGAGTGATTAATAAATATTTTTAAGTCACTTTTCAACTCTTAAAAGAATTATAGTGAAGCATTTAGAGAAGAAGGATTAATATAGTTCTACAAATACTTTGCAAAAATCACACAAATGAAACTACATGGTACTACAAACAGCACCATGGGGAATCAAATGACTTACGCTGCAGATCTGTATTTTAGCTACACTTAAAAGAAGACGTTCTTTAAATTTGTGCACTTTACTAAACACCATTACATCTGCAAGTGTACAAATGTGTTTTCAGTTAAACAATAGTACTCAAGATAAAACATTGAGACTAGACCTTGAATAGGCTTTTATGTAAAGTAGTCTGACTTAAACAGTCTGCTTTTGTTTCTTCATTTGATGGTTAAGAAAACCATGCTCAGCAGGGAATAGGGTTGGGAAGTTGGGGGGAGAGAAGCAGGAAGAAGAATGTTAGTTCCTGCAATTGCAAACCAAAAACCATAGTAAATGCAGATTAATAATGTAATTAGTTGTAAACTTAATTTTAAACATTATGCTTATTTCTTTGCATTCATTTGAAGAATTAAGAACACATTTCATATAGGAATAATATATATTTTAAGTTCAGGCGTACTTTTCAATGTCACACGCATGACAACACAAAGGACCCAGGCAGCCTAGTTAAACTAGAGCTTTATTTCTGGTCAAACTCCTATCGATGAAAGCTTTCATGTCAGTATGTGAAAAGTTATTTAAAAAGTACTGCAATAAATCGACAGTTATTTATAATTGGTACTTAAATAAGCAGACAGCCAGGTAAATGCAGTGGAAAAGCATTCACAAAATGAAAACCCTCTTAACCCAACCAGAAAAACCCTAGGAAAACTCAGCAGAGTGGCAGATCCCAGCAGGGGTTGCCACAGGTCAGCCATACATCTTAAGAGCTTCCCCTGGTTTAGATCACCAGTAGCATTTCCTCAAAAATGGGGACACTCCAACACTTCCCAAAACTTATAAGACAGCATTTTCAGCAGTGTAGCTGTCTTAATCCACCAATTTTGATGTCACAAGGCTAAATAATACTACTGAAAATCTGGCAGCATTATTTATACATTAAAATCGGCCTACTCCAGTAACTTTAAACCTTCATCTAATCCCACTACCAGCAAGTCCTTGGAAGCCTGAATTTAGTCAAAACTGATTCTGGGACCAACCTAGCATAACGTGATTTGGATTCAAGCTTAAATCATGATTGCTTAGTATGTGGTTCATTTGACAAATTATCAGTTAAAAAGATCCTACTGTAGCAGTTGGACTCAATATGTGGTAGTCCAGCCAGCAGAAGGAAGAGGGAAGGCAAGCACAGCAAACCTGGACCAAGGGAAGTACAAATTTGGAATAGGTATCTCCTTTTCCTTGCAGAACACCACTGCTCTAGAGTCTCAGCTTCTGATCACTCTTCCACAAAGAGTAAGCCAGACACTGGTAACTCCTGATGTACTGGCAGGCTAAGTTAAAATGGAAGACGTCATGTTTTTGTCTTCACGCAACTTGCAGAGACAAGTGGAAGAACCCTAGTGAAGGCAAAAGAGCCTCTCTCCTACGAGTGTTAAGAAACAGCAAGAATAGACTGCAACAGCTGTTAATGAAAAATGCATGTTAGAAAAGGAGAAGTATAGTTACTTCTAGAAAATAGTTAAAAACACAAAGCAGACTTCTGGCATTTTGTTATTGACGTTATCCATGTTCTGTTAATTCTAAAGTACGATGGCTTTCTCTGGACACTAAAAATACTAAGAGTTTATTAGCCTCCATCATCTTTCTGTCCAATTGGGCATACACACCACAAGCCACTATGTGCAAACCTGGAAACAGCTTGCATGTATGCAGTATGTAGTGCTTTTTGTCCTATACAATGAAACAAGTATAAAACTCAAAAAGACACGTTTGCATCTCTCTAAAATTTTCTCTACATCAGCAATGTTTATATCAACTTTAAATTCCTGTAAAAAACACATTTATTTTAAAGGAATTCACAGTTTAACTATGACAATTGAGAATACCCACTCTGTCTGTTCTTTAACAATAGCATGGAACTGTGCTACAACATGCTGTAGAATTTTTGTTGCCCAAAATCATCACTTTGGCTTACAAGGAACAGTATTACTCAGTACACTTTCATTTTCTTCTTCATCTACCTTTTACTTTTTACAACCAAAACAGTTCATATAACATCCATTAGTCATCACCTATAAACAGTGATGTTAGATTTATAAAAGTCTCACTTGGGAGAAATGCATACTGCAAAGCTTACAAACCCGAAAAATTCAAGAGGCAAAAGATACTTAGAATGTTAGGATGTCAGAAACTTAATGGCTAAATGTATTTTCTGAAGTGCTCCCTTTTGTGGGTTTCGTACTAGGAAGTAAATCAACATACAGTGAATGAATACGTAGGGTAAGAAAGCCTCATTAGAAAATTACAGAGCATTAAGAACAATGGAAACCAGGAGCAGATAATTAGTTTCATTTAATTATGTTTACAAGCAGACACCAAACCTTTTTGAAGGCAACTGAAGAAAATTCAAAAATATTCAAGGAGGAAAATGTGTGTGGGTTTTAATGAAAGTTTAGTTGAACACTTTCTTAGCCTTTTTTCTGTCAGATGCCCAGTGGAAACAGGCAGTAAAAAACAGGCTTATATAGCTAGCAAGCTGAGGATGTGCATGGGAACAAAGCTGGAGAGCTGCACTTCAAGCAGTCAGTGGTCCTCCCAAAGGCGACTTGTTCCTCAATATACAGAGAAGTCAGTCAGCTCCACAGTGACCAACTGGCACCAACAGCTTAATTAAACAGTCACAATCTTTGCATTTAAGCAAAGTAATTACACAAGGTGTATTCATAACAGTCTTACTTGTTCAGCCTAAGTGACTTCTACACCTGCAAATACTTTGATATATAAAATTTAAGCCTTTCCATTACTAAAACACAGGCAGAATCCCTCAACCTGTTATATGCACAGCCATGAAAATACCACACTGTAGATGACCTTGATTCTCCAGGTACCATTTACAGAGTGTACTGCTAGAACACAGTAATTCTTTGCATTCTACATGAGAAAGTATTCATTGTCCAGCAATAAGAAACTTCAATGTACACCAGTCTCATTGTTTTAATTGAACTCCTATTTACATAACCATCAGTAGCTTTTAATTTAACATCTGACCTTCTGTTCAACTCATTTACTCTAGTCAATGGCTTTGTTATTTAAACTAACAGCACAAATTTCAGTGGGAAAAATTATGTGCACACTACAGAATTTATACGCATTTTTACAGCATGCTAACAAAAATCAGCTTTTGTCTGACAAAATCCTTAGTGCAAAATTAGGAAAAATTTTCATTTCTAATTATTGAACCTAGTGTCATGCTGTTAGATTACAGTGCTACTTTTGAATCAACATCACCTTAAATGCAGTAAGTGGCTGACAGGAAACACTACCTAATTTCACTGTTCTGCTTCTAACGAAATTTGGAAGAATGTAGTGTCTTTAAGTGTGTTTCATTTAAGGTCTGGCCGGAACCAGTGCAGAGCAGTAAATGGATTAAACATTGACTAAATATTTATCATATTTTATAGAACAGGCATGTGTTTATAACAGGGGTTTTCTAATGAGAATAGATGCAGTGGGCTTCATCACAATATCAGGTTTCAAGTGGTGACAAAATCCTTCCCCTACAGATCTTTTCCTCCCCCTTTCTCTCCTCTTTTCTGCAGAATGCAAAGACAACTTGATTATTTTTGCATTTATGATGTGCAGAAACTGAGTATGCACAGTTTTTTTCTGTAAAATATGCTTATGATTAGCCTGCAAAACACCTATCTCCATGAAAATAGCGCAGCGTTAAAACAAGGAAATCTTGCAGTTCAAAAAAATCTGGATTTGTTTAGCTTTACATTCCCATATTAGATTATACAATCCCATATTGCATTATAAAACTCAGCCATAATTAGAAAGGAGAAATTAGGTCTCTAGCATCAGTCACTTAATCAATGTATGTATAGCAAGAGTTACAACTCACAGAATTGCCACCCATAATCTTTTACTCCCACAGTTAGACACAAATTTAAGAAAGCTATGAGGAAAGTGTATGTCAGAAATAGGTAAGTCAACAAATGGCTTTAGTCTGTCCTGAAAAAATAAGTAACTCTAAACGCATGAAAAACAGATGGCATTGATTATTTTAGTTCTCATTTAATTCCAGAGAGACAGGCTACACAGAAGATGCTTTTTGAGGCCACCATTCATAAGGGCTTTAAAAGAAAGCCAGATTATTGCCTACTTAAAAACAGTTATCTTCCGAGCCATTGCAGTCTCAATTCAAAGCCTACTTAGAGGCTTCTTAATAGATTACCAGCTTGGCAGACTCCAAGCCTGCAAAGGGTAGAACAGTAAAGAAGTTGTCATGACAGACCATAATAATTCCACTAATTTCCTCCACTGAGGTCCCCGAGACTTTTTTCTTAAATGAATGATGAGTAGAAGGGATTCAGGAATTCTCAATGCTAAAAACCATGGAGCTACTATTTTTAAGGAATATGAATTCTGGGAAAGTTTTGATTAATAGCAGAAATTAAAATAAGTTATATTCCTCAGAGTCTCATCTTAGAAAACAATTACACCACCTGCAGAATATTCTCAAAGCAGCTCTTGACGCAGATGACATTTAACTGGTACTTCAGCTCACTAGCTAGCATTTCTTGAAGTTCTCGTGAAAGTTATTTTTTTACAACACAAAAATGGTAACTCAATTTTAATTAAAATGAAAATTTAAGACAGTAAAAATCCTTATACTGCTCACTTATGCAAACAAAATTTTCTTACTCAGGAGATAATATGTTTGGAAACTCATAGAGATACAGGGCTTGCTATTCCTGCAGAAAGCTCTGAAAGCAATATGGCCAATTACTCATTAGGCAAATCCCCACTCCGGTTCCTTTGCCTGTTGTGTTTTTCTATGCAAGAACTTCCACAGCCAACAAAACAGATGAAACTTTGTATTACCGTAAGCTTGTCTACATACAGCTGTAGGTAATCCTTTATGAAACAAATGCTAGGCTCCTATCTTGAAGACAGATTAATATGATCAACTGTATTCAGAATAAGTAGACTCATTAAGAATAGGAAAATGCTACCAAAACACAACATACATACACATCCATATCTCTAGAATTAGAAAATTAATTTGAAGAGTTTTACAAATTGCTTTAACTAAGAGTAACAACTTTCCTCCTTGAAGACTGTTGTACCTCACCTTCTCTCCCTCTAATAATCAAATGGTACCTAAAAAAAAATAATAATAAATCCATCTACTCAAGAAGTAAAGAATATTGATAGAAAAGAAGTTCTATGCAGTTCCTATCTCTTACAGGGATTCTGGGCTTATTACTCCAAAACTTCCCCCTCTATTAAAGTACTCACAGATCTATATCAATGTTAATAGAGATTTAGATAGACAACATTAGAATATTGCTATTAATCCACACAGCAAGTATGCCACTTTGAGATCTCACCCCTGGGAGCTAAGACAAACAATGACTCACATTTTTCAATGCAGTCTTGAGCATATTTTGATGTCCTTTGCGGGTTGCAAAGGACTTCTTGCCACTAAACAGTCTAACTTCTATTGTTTCTGTAGGACAGCAGTAATCTGTGGTAGGTTACAAACAAACATTCACTGATAGATCAAGAGTTAAATAATTCGAGTTGTGGGAAAAGAAGGGGGGTTTCCTTTTTTTTTTTTCTTTTTTTTTTTTTTTCTGTCTTCTTAAGAGGTCTTAATACCACTACGCGACTATTTTCCTACTTGGCTATTCTAATTCCAACTGTGAATATATATAAGTGATCTAGATTTTTACTTAAATATTTACTTTTCTTAATTCAGATATGATTGAAAAAAGAAGAGACGATGAAAAAGGGATGTCTACATGCTTTTTTATGATTTATAAAGGCAGCACGAATAAGTTTTAGTTCAGCTTTATTTAAAAAAATGTGCAAGTTCAGGTCTTGTCTCTATGACAACTACAGAACTAGTGGAATGATTCTCTCCCTCTCAAGAGGCTGAAAAACTGAATAATTCAGAGAGGAAGAGATTTTTAGTCAGACTATTTACAACTGTTTAGTTTTGTTAACACCTATTTAAAGCTAATGCCTACGGAACATTTTTGGAGAAAGGATGTCTTGTTTTAGACAAAACTTCTTTCCCTGTTTAATTAAGAGGCAAGAGAAGTTCCAAAGGGACATTTGAACTTTCACTGAGTCTTCAGAAAATAAGATAACCAGACCAAATTTGATATTTATAAGATGAAGATAATTTGAAAAGAAAATAAGCTATTTATTTAAAAGCCATATACATCCAGCCACTCTTTTAGGCATGTATATTTCCAAAGTAATTGTTTTTCTTGCAAGAAAGTGATTCTTTTTGTCTAGTCAGAGCAAGATTATGCCTTTAGAAGTCCTTACTACAGCAAGAAGTTCTTATAACTTCAATAAACTCCTGTCTCTTACAAACAGTAAACAACAGAGGAAAAGTTAACAGATTTGTGAAAAGTTATCCATCCCCCTGCTGCTCTTTTCCAATCTAGAATGAAAACAAGTATTATTTCACTCTGTCTAGCACCAACAAAAATTGTAGTAGTAATACAATTAATGTAAATTATGAATAATCTATGTAAGTTAGCATGTCTGAGTCTGGCATGGTCATATAATTTGGAGCAGAAACAATTGCAATCCTGCATGAAGAAACTGTCAGATTGTAGAAAAGTTCATGATGTGTAATATACAGCAATACAGATTTTGATCTGTCTAAACTCACCAAGGATAGTAAAAATTTCAGACTTTCAAGCTGTATCTCCAACTACAATAGAAATAGTCTATGCCAGTCTTAATTTTTGTAACAAATTTTGCAAGTCTTGCATAGGCTACCCGTTAGAAGATTTTGAATACTAATTACTGTGGCTTAGCAACTGTTTTAGTGCAGTTTTAATAAAGTTGAGAGCATTTAGTAATCTGAAAATCACCAACTTCAAAAATGCCGTTTGTAGAAGGATGCCTACTTCCAATAACTGAACTAGTAAATTAAAAACTCTGCTAAAACATACTACAAACCATGTTTGTCTTGTAGACTTTTGGAAAGCACACTGAACTAAACTGGTGATTTTAAACCCTAGACTGTGAAATATAGTTACTGTCCAAATCTGTACCCGTAAACTTCACTCAGTGACATAACTGCAATTCTCCCATCCCCTCCCATGTACTCACCATATCTGTGCTAGTACCGGTTGAGGTAACCCAGATTGAAAAAAAAAGTTTCTAGCTTGATCACCTATAAAATAAATAGGACATCATTTCAGAAAATGCTAAAAATACCTGCCGGAGAAAAGAAGAAATCATGAGTCAAAAATATCTAAAACAGAAGCAACAGTAAACCCATAAATACTTAATGCTACGTATACAGACTATGAGATTTAAACTTATTTTGTCACTTGCAAACCTACCAGATATTTCCGACAGACACAGATGGTTTAAGCCTGCAACAGACTGCACCACATGAAGTCAACTGGGCATACACATTTAGGGCAATGGGAACCTCATGGTTCACAGTGTCTCATCTGTGATAATGGCTCTCTTTGCAGGAATCGTATGCCTTGTGAGAAGAAGAAATTTTTTTCTTCCAGGAAACTATGTAACAATATAAACTCTAGCTTAGATTTTTTGGAAGTACAATGCCAGTGAG
This sequence comes from Limosa lapponica baueri, assembly GCA_002844005.1. Classification (NCBI taxonomy): domain Eukaryota; kingdom Metazoa; phylum Chordata; class Aves; order Charadriiformes; family Scolopacidae; genus Limosa; species Limosa lapponica. The sequence goes on from KZ507339.1 coordinate 67,084, forward strand.
CTAGTACAAACTATAGTAAGTGGTCTTTACCCTGATGTGAACCTGATAAGCCACCATTAAAGAAAGCAATGGAATATTTCAAAGCCATTTTCCAACTATCAATTAAAAGTAAGGATAAGAAGACAATTACAGGGATTAGGTACTTGGAAATCTTGTAGCCTGTAAAGGAAAGTTGTAAACAGACTAGCAACAGCACTAAATATCAAAGGAGGTCAAAAGGGGTAGTATTTTGTACCATATCATGTAACAGGAACAGAAACGACCAAATTGCATACTTGGAGGCACGTATGGCTCCGATGAGACTCTGCTAAGAATCTGATTCCACATTCTGGAAATCCTCTTGATGGATCAGACACCAAGAAAGGTAAAACACTTCTATACCTTTCATTTCAATTGAGTATCAGAGTTTAGATAGCACTAAAGGAAATTAAAGGCAACAAACTATCAAAAGAGCAGGCATCCTATTCCCTTTAAAACCAAAGCAAATTAGTGGTGTTCAATGAAAATGTAGTAGGATCAGTGCAATTCCTTTACTTGCAGCTTTGTTTCCCACAAATTAAAATCAACTTTGCCATTTAGATTTTTTAAAGAGGTCATCCATGCTGGTTTCACCAGTTTAAACAATTAGTTTCTGACACAGATTTCAGTTAAATCGATACATCTTTATTTAAACAGATTTCTTAATCTATTAGTATGTTAGCATGGTGGGTTCGGCCCCGGCAGAAACTAGGCACCAAAGTCACACCCCCTCCCCACACATCCCTCTCCCCAGCAGGGTAGAGAAGAGAACAGGAAGAGCAAAAGTGAGAAAACTCAGAAAACTCATTGGTCATTATAAAGACAGTTTAATAAGTGAAAGAATGGGAAAAAAACCCACAAGTGATGCAAAAGTAATCACTTGCCTCCTTCCTCAAGTTCAGTCTCTGAGCAATGGCTACCTTGGAAGGTAACAGACACACACACACCCCCCCTCCCAAGTTTTTGTTAAGCATGGTGATATGGGATAACCCTTTAGTCAGTTTGGCTCAGCTGTCCCTGCTGTGTCCTCTTCCCAACTTCTTGCCTACCCCCAGTGAGGCTGGGGGAATGCAGAGTGAGAAACAGTGAAAGGCTTGAGGCTTTGCAAGGACTGTTCAGCCATAGCCAAAACGTCCAAAACACAGCACCATGCAGGCTGCTATGATGAAAGTTA
>KZ507339.1:72834-95374 GCA_002844005.1 Limosa lapponica baueri
GTTATAAATGGAGAGCCAAAAAAATGCAGCACCTTTGTTCTAATCTAAACATGAATTATGGGACAATAAGGAAAAGAAATTTGAAGTGATAGCATCCAAAGGCACCTCCTGTACTTTTCAGAAACTAAAAAGTCCAGGAATCCTCAAAGAAAAATCATATCCACTTCTTAGCCACAACTCATGCACAATGAGGCTATGCCCTACTACCAGGGGCTCAGTGGCCTGAATCAGCCCTACAGTTACAAACCGTAGGACAAAACCATCACAAATCAGATAAACTATCATCTCAGAAAGATATACTATCCATAAACACTTCCACACAGAACATATTTGGAAAGCAATAAATTTATGCAGAGTTTTTGCATATAAGAATAGTTAATAATACGCTATAAACAACTTACCCCCAAAAGGTGTTGGAAACTGAGCCATGGTTCTGTCACTTTTAGCTTGTTAATAGATGCCTGAAAAAGAAAAAAAAAAACAACAGATAATCAAAAAGTTACAGTATCTTCCATTTTCAATATATTTTCTGTACCACCACATAATTGGTACAGTAAAAATAAAAAAATAAAGAAGTAGGACCATATAAAAACTACATGCAAGAACTGTTACTTACAAGAGAACTGTCTCATTTTTTTGCACTCCCCTACGCATCCATGAGTGTGTTGTCATACTAGCAAATAGATACATTTCAGTTCTGTTTCAAGAATGTCCTCAAAAACAATCTTCATTTATAAATAATTAGTGATGTAGTAAAGAACAGAGTTAAGTCAGCCACAACAGACAAGATCTCAGTGACACTGCTCAAGGCTGCATTACTTTACCGTGTTTTAGAGCTCTGCTCCTACTTAAGAGCAAAACACTATTTGCTTAAGAGCAAAACTCTATTTCCAACTGTTGAAAACATACAACATTATCAGTGATCTGTTTTTTATTCCCGACAGAAAAACTCATGAAATGCACTGTCTTGCTTAGAGCTCCTTTGTTTTAAACAAATTACATCAAAAAATGAAACTAGATTTCAAGACTGCTTTACCCCCAAACTAGCCCACAAATGTAATAAGCACATCCGAATGGACAAAGTGCTAAAGGTAACATTGCAAGCAAGAACTATGTTAGTTGGTGGGAGATACTCTTAAGTTAGCACTGCTTGCTTTTCAAATAAAAGCAATCCACACAGCCTAGAAATGTAATCTTTAAAGAAAAAACGAAAACATTTTTCTTACTCCACACAAAGACTGACATGAACTGCCTGAGCCAAGAGGACAATAGCTAGCAACAGAGCCACAAAACAATGAAAAAGCAGCCTCTTGTCCTACTAGATTCCACTCATGTTTTCCAGGCAACAGGAGAAAAGCAAAAGGAAACAGAATCAGAAGGAGAATAATTTAGAATGCTTGAACAGCAGCAGAAATTTATCAATATCACTAAAAAAAGGCATTAACTTGCATCAACAATTTCCTTTTGTCTGAATTTCTTGTTTGCTCCCCTCCCCATCCCCCTTTCACACTTCCCACATACTCTTCTGGCTTCCAACTTGGGAACCTACTATATATACACTCCGCAGATGTCACTGTAGAAAAACCCACAGCACTTTTGTAAGCCAGTCTCGCCATCAGTTGTAATTTAGAGAACTATGAAAAAAATACTGAATTTTTGTTCTCATAATTTGGCAGAGCAATGAAGCACGGTACATGACTCAGAAACCTTCTTCCAAATGCCAGGTAACACAGCCAATACTAATTTCATACACGGCAAGCATTATCTCAAAAGTTTAAAATCACAAGCATACTGATGGAGTGTTTTCAGAACAAGCTATTTTAGCAGTATGGCTCTTTCAAAAGCATTTCTTAAGTGCTAGAAGATCAGCACTTTAATCTTCACTTATGTTTTCTTATTGTATTTTGCTGCAGGCAATACCTCTATTATGCTTCTATTTTTTTAAAACTGCAAGCAAACCCTATGGAAGATAAAACAAAAGAAGAAAAAAAAAAAAAAAGAGTTCTCTGAACTTCCACACATACACTATTGAATCTTACAGCACAGGCGGTTTTTAAACTCGAGTGTTAAAAAGATAACAGGAGACCAGCAGAGCACAGATTCTCTTCCTATTTCAATTTCCCAGAGTATGCAGAAGGACAGGAAAAGAACTTGGAGCAGTAACAGAAGGACAAGAGACATGAAAAGGAGAACTAGAGGGTGGGTTGGGGAAGGGGGGTGGTGGTGTTCAGTTTGTTTTGTTGTTTTGGTTTGGGTTTTTTTTGCAAGCTAGGAAAACTTAGATATTGTAAATACTGGGACAGAAGAGCACATAAAAAGATTGCAAGTGTTTAGCCACTTAAGGGAAGGTACTCCTCCACAGATTACTAATACTCCAAAGGTATTGGTAGTTTATTCTTCCTTTACCTTGAACACATCAGAGAGAGGAGATGGAGTGGGAACTCTCAAGACTACCCCTGTGCTGGATGCCAAAGAAAGCATAAAACCATTCTAAAGAGCTTCTGGAGAAAAATAAAAATTAAAACAAAAAAAAAAAAAGGAAGAAAAAAAAAGAAAAAAGGACTTAGCAGTAAGCAGATTAAATAGTGATGGGTAAAATGGAGAAAAACATAGCAGAAAGCTATGTTTAAATTTGAGAGAATGAAAAACAAAATAAAATGGACTGCAAACAGACATACAATAGGAAGCAGAGAGAGAGAGAAAGATCAACATACTCCCGTAAGACAGTAGTTTAATTTTGCTGTTTATCACTAATGTAACACCCAACTTCCATAACCAGAGGTTTCATTTTACATGTCCAAGGTGATACCAGGGGCCCTAACACTACAGGAATTGAACTTTGCAACTGTGCACAGTTGATTCCAACAACTCAGGGTTTGTTATATACAAAAATGAGGGTTAAAAGAGATAAGAAATTTCAGAGCATTCCAATATTGACTTTGTAGTTTTTAGTTTAAGTATGAAAGAGCTGGAGAACCTGCCCTCTGAGGAAAGACTGATGGAGTTAAGTCTTTTCTTTCGGGAGTAAAGAAGGCTCAGGGGGACCTCATCACAGTAGTCCAGTATTTAAAGGGTGGCTACAAAGAGGACAGAGGCTTTCTCTTCACAAGAGCCATATGGAGATGGGACAATGGATACAAGTTGCACCGGGAGAGGTTTCATCTCAATGCAAGAAATAAATTTTTTACATTGAGAACAATCAATCACTGGAATAACCTCCCCAAGGAAGTGGTAGAGTCCCGATCACTGGAGATTTTCAATATGAGGTTGGACAGGGTGCTAGATAATCTCATCTAGGCTCCATCTCCCATGAAAGGTTGGACCAGATGGTCCTTTGAGGTCCATTCTGACCTAGGCTGTTCTATGATTCTATTTTTTGGGTTGAAGATCTCTGGGATGGAGAGCAGGTATTATTGATCCAAAAAAGCATCTAGTGTAGTCATTGTATTATAAATTTATCATGTATTTTTAGATTATTGTAATGAAAATACAAGCACTGACATTCCAATTTGCAATGTTATTTTGAAATATTAACAAGTTGTTATAGATCTGCATTCCTCTTACCCTAATCTCTACCAGTTCCACAACAGCATTAACTCCTCTGCCTTCCTTGTTCCTCCCAACACCCCCAACAAGAACGCATAGTGGTCAAAACAAAAATCACATAGGAACCAAGTGACCAGAAAGCTGACAGAAAAACAGAGTGGGTAAACTGAGCTCTGTACCATTCCCTTCAGGAAAGCAGTAACTTCTCTCTAACTACCTACATTCATGTTTGTAGGAACTTTAGTCTCTCAGCAAGTTTTTGAACTCTATCAAATTCAACTGACATTGACCACTGAGTTCAGAAATTATTCAAGTGGGAAGAAGGAGAGACAACAAGGGGAACCACAACTGCACTGTCAGTCAATCGTGGTGAACCACAACTGCACTGTCAGTCAATCACATAGACCTTTTCCTTAGAAAGCCAGCCCAAAACTCCTACCATAAGCAAATTTATGCTAGTAATGAACTGTTAAATAATTTATTTTCCACAAGAATCAGAAGATGCAACAGATATTTCGTACTGCTTTTAGAAAGAATATAGAAGAACATTGAGCTACTCACCTTTGCTTGTCCACAAAAAACCATCCCCGCACTGAGATTTGACAAACAAATCCAACATTAAACACTTCCTTCTAACTTACATCACTTAATCTATAAACAACAAAGAAATAATCATCTAATTTACACACAATACAAACCACTAAACACTATGATCACTCACAAATTCTGTACTTCCCAACTCTCCACAAAAGGCATATGCACCAGCTTTCAAATTCACAGTGTGGTATCCACATCAACCAAACTGCACGCCCTCTCCCCACAAAGGTCTCTGTACAGCATCAGAATGCGTTTATGTTCTCTGGTCAGTGAAAGCAGAGTAACGAACAAATGATGTTCCAGCAGATCAATAATCTGCAAATGCACACAAGACCCATTATACACATCTGCTCTCTGTAATTCTTTCGGCTCAGGATTATTATATTGTGTTGTTACGAGCAGGCAGAAAGGATGCTGGTTGTGAGCATTGTTTCAGTTTCACTCAACGTCTACTGTGTTCAGGGGTTTTACCTTTCTGTCACTTGGGAGATGGAAAGCCCTCAGAGTCTGGGATGAACATTTCCAGCAAGGAAAGTGGGGAAAAGAGGAGAGTGCTATCTCTCAAAAATAATGGTGTTGATAAGACCAGATGAGTCTACATTCTTCAGTCTGAGGACCAATGCTATTTCTCAGAGGTAAGGAGATGGGCAATACTTGGAGGTAGGTTCTCAGCACTAACTGTCCTCCACTGTGGCAATCCTACTAGAATACATACAATCTTTCAATCCATTATCTCCCACAGACTTCAGAGCACAATGAGGCCTTCCCCATGCCTGAGAATGGGGGATGATGGAATGTCATACTGGCACACGGATGTAAAGTGTAGAACAAACATCAGGACCAGGGCATTCAGACAGGCATAACTTTTATATTCTCTACAATTAGAACTTTCATAATCTACACAATTATTTTTATATACACAGAGAGTGTTAAAACATACATTTAAAAGGCATAGGTTATTTTATCAGAAAAATTTGCTTAACCCAGCTCTGAGCAAGGGAGACAAGGAAATGCCCAGCCATCTCAGCTGTTAGTGCTCCCTCTTTCATCTTATACTACTGCAGATAAACCCAGAAATATTTTATTTCCCATTCCTCAACTCCAAATAATTTAATCTCTTCTTATAAACCAATATTCTATATAGAAGTAGTACTCTCTTTTATATGTAAAAGAAGTACTCTTAACATTCTGCTCCTCCTTAGAGTGCTTTCTAGACTAAAATTTATTCATATAAAGGTAAAACAAACATATACAGAGACTAACTTCATATGTACATAAGCCAAGACCATATCTAAATTTAAGCACTGATGTCTTAGATAAGTTTTTACCTTAACAAAATGATCAATTTGAAAACAACTACACTAACAACACTTTTATGCGTAAAAGTCAGACATGTATGAAAATTCCTTCCACTGTGTATTATATATGGACTTTAACAACGTGGCTCAAAACTTTATTATAGCTTCTATTTAAAGTTATCTGTGCTCTTCTAAGGACACGTTTACATAGAAAACTGCAATAAAGCTATAGGAGACATAAATTAAGAGCAATTTAGCTATTTCAGTGCTATGTGTCTTTATATGGACAAGTTTCACACAAAAAAGATTACATTTTTATTTTCCTTAAAAAGCAGCACAGCATTTCAATTCCTAAACAATCATTCACAAGATAATTTGGGCAAACAATTCAAGAAGCAATTTCTGAGGCAACTTATCAGTCACCTTCCTCCTCCTACAGGAAAAAAAGAGACAAAACCAAACAGATAAAGCCCCCACATCCTTCTCAAGAATTCCAAATTATGACAAAATATCCCCAAGCAGGATGTTGTGTGAGAGTATCACAGACTAACAGTAGGTTTTGTTGTTTTCCCATGTTACATGGGAAAGCCTTTATACCAGTATTATTTTAATAAAAGGACTCTGATAGTTTCAGCAAAGCCTGGGAATTTTAGATAGATTTTGGAAAACAGTTTGAGACATTCATGTAGCTTTGATTCTTGCTCTTTGAAGATCAGGTAATTAATATAGTTACCAGTTTCAGTGAAACTTTTCAGAGTTTCTGCTCTGAATGACTTCTCAGTGTAAAAACCTTCACAAATGTTAAGTTCTACTGTTTCTTGTATTTTTTGACAAGGACCCTAATGAGATTAACAAAACTTGTCACTATTGCAAACCCTTTTCAATACCTGTGGCAATGATCAGACTGCTGAGAAGGTCACTTCTGTATTCACGGTATCTATCTTCAGCTACAGGGAAAGGATAACCTGACCACAAAGGAAGAAAAATCACTATAAATCAACCAAGCAGGCAACAGGTGTAGTAGCAAGGCACTCTTCTCCGCTCCAAGTCAGAAGACAGCTCAAGAGTCTAACAAATAAAGAACACCTTACTTTCTAAAAACAGGAAAAATGGAGACATTTATCAACCCAATGTTGTCATTTATCAACAACTGTGGTGGAAGCCCCAGAATAACAACAAAAATGGTGTATATGTGTACAACAAATTTGCAAGCAGTTAAGGACATTGTTTATTTTCTGGCCATGGTACTGTCACTTTATCTTGTTCAGTCACGTAAGCTTTAAGTGTTTCCACAGGAAAGTCTTCCACAACTACTTCCACAGGAACTACCAGGTTTTTGTCTGTTCTTGCTGAAATACTACATAAGGGACACACTGTCCAAAACACATTTTATTACTTCAAGGCCTTCGGGTCAAAGTTCAAGAGGATGGTTATGAAGAACATTCTTGGTGAAATCAGACCTCTACCACCCAAAATCCTCAGACAAGTTTAAGATCCAGGCAACAGACTTTTTTGCCATCCAGACAAATAGCTGGCTTGCTGTTTCCACAGTTTGTCTTTCATTAAAACAGTACTGAGTTTCCCAGGCTACACTAACTCTTACGCTTCTGGCTGAAAGTATTTCTAATGTTTTTAACTGGCGTCTAAATATTAATATTAATAATTGTTAATTTAACCTGAGCAAGGTGCTCAGAATGATTTCTTCAGAGAGAGTTCAGAGATTAATTCCTTGAAAGTTTAGTCCTTTTCTTTTTCCAGTACACGAGAAGCAGTTAGATAATTGGTTATTGGCCTTAATATCACCCCTTCTGAAGCAAATGAGAATGACAATCCCCATTTCAAAGGTGGGGAAACTATGGTAGGAGAGCGTTCTAATTCATGGTAAATGCTAATAGTGTAACTTGAAACAGAAACCTAATTCATTCTGGTCATGAACCATGAGAACATATTTTGCACATGGGTATTACAAGCAGCAGAGAAACTAAAATGATAAGGTTGGAAATAAGAAGTTAAAGAATCGGAGATCTTCCAGTGCCATTACATTCTGCATCTTCATCCACGTAAGAAACGTTGCTGATGACTACATATACCAGCAGTACGCAAACAGCTCCCAGGCACTATACTTAAAATATTTCAGGATAGTAGTACAGGCTATATAACTAAAGCAAAAGCCTTTCCCTTAAGCAGTTCCCAGTTTAATCAAATGGAATTAACATTAGGAGGAAAGCAAGCAAAGGCTGTAGTGATAAGATCATTTTGTTGTATAGTCTAGCTAGCACAATTTGAATGGCTGTTTCTAATCTTGTACATACATGGACTGTTTTTAATCTTGACAGCATTTCACCCAGTAATTTCAGTACTGAGTGAACTGTGACTGAATTACAATATCTTTTTAAAGAGACAACTAGCTTTCATTTTAAACGATTTAACATTATGGAAAATCCACTTCATCACTCAACTGTTTCTAAAACCCTTATTAAGAAATAAAATAAATATCTTGTTTTATTTCCACTTTAATATTTGTTGACTTGATTCTGAATCACCAGACCTTGTAAAGTATGAATTTATTGTTATTTTTGGAATGAACTTTTAGTAGTTTCTTAGCATTCACCTTTTATTTTTTCTTTTTAGTTGTCTTTACTTACAGAGGTGTAGCAATAAGCTGCTTCTTTGTTTATTTTGGGGGGGTGGTCTTAAAAAGCTTCATTAACACAGTTGCAGTTGGCAAATTCTGACTCCTCCCCCTTCAAAACAAGTTCAAAAACTAAAAATGTGAAACATAAGAATTATGGAGTTAGGTATACATGCCACACCTACAAGACAGCCTTAAAAGTAGCCTGGGATTAACTTCAAGAATGATTCAGTAAGGACAACAAGGAAATGCATGATATCACTGCGAGATATGAAAGTATTGTGTTCTCTCAGACCCTCAAAGTTTATTTTGTTTTGCAAACATGAACTTGAGCAGTGATCTCAACTGCCAGTAAGTAATGGTTTATAGTTATACTGAATGCTAATAGAATCAGATGGAGCGGATTGGTTCTGCTATTTGCATTACATAAAATGAAGACAGTCATGCTTTCTTTCAGAACTGTTAAACTGGCTGTCTCCATGACTCAAGGGTCACTAAGCAACGACACTTAGAAGATACACTCGGAACAAAAGAGAAAAGTGGCCAAAGCCACGAAGTCCAGCCTTAGCAAAGGCTGAGTGCTCTCTAATACATAAATCCTAATTTTATGTTATTTGTATATTAGTATATTATTCTCAGAGGCTGATAGTCACGTCACACCTTTAACTTAGCCACCCTTAATGTTCTAACTCAAGCTTTTCAGAGAGTAGACCACAGCTGTTTTGAAAGCCCAATGTAGCACTGCACCACTTCTATTTCACTAGGCGTTTTTCCCTTATCAGATTTCTAATCTCTCCAGTCCACATAACAAGTAACCTTGTTTCTTCCTTTACTGCCTCAGCAAGAAGTAGCCCAACTATAGAATACGATTACCCTTTTTTTTTTTTCAGATTAACTCTTATTTGTACATCAACCATCACACCACAACTGCTTCCACCCCGCCTTGGGCCACCTCCTTTCTTGGACAGCAGTAGCGGTCTTCTAACCCAAGATTTCATTACTTGTAGGCCTAACCTAATCCCATGTAGTTACACTGTGCAAATCCCCATTCTTGTCTGAACTTGACAGCTGATCATTTGAAACGGGGACAATTTAAAAAAGGAAAAGAAAAAAAATATCAGATGTTCCAAGTTCTTCCATTTCACATTTCATGCCCCAAAGTAACAGTTATGCTGGGGGAAGGGTAGGAAGGAATAAAAAGCCCAGAGTCAGCACAAGTGTAAGTCGAGAGAGTTCAGGATCTGTGTGTCCACTCCCTTTCCCCTCCTCAAAACCGTAAGATAAAAAGGTCTAGTAGGGCAGAGATAGGATGAAGTTGGTGATATAAGAGAAGGCACAGATGGCTCTGTCCTTTGAACTACTCCGGTGTAGGTCAGTTTGTCCTCCATAAGCATCTGCTTTTCTGAACTCTTAGAGGAAAAGGGATCATCAGTTACATAAATGCAGTGGTATGGCAAAAGCAGTTTGCTATAGCAGATTTGTCAAGCAGATTTTCAAAACAGTGTTTTAATAAGAGGAATTATTCAGCATTTAGCAAGCCTTATTAGCATCTCAGTAGTTGTGTCAGACCACATCCCTATTGACTGAACTACCCAACATCTCCCACCCATGTACCTTCTGCTCTGAATTTCTTCAAAGCTCTGTCTTCCTAACTCTTCTGCATGACTTTAGGAGCACTTTCAGATCCAAGAACAGACACATAGTATGTCACTTAGACAAGTATTCCTGTTATTAACCTTCCTTCTGGTCACACTTAACCCTTTTGTTCAGACACAGGTTGATAGCAGTCATTCTCTGTAGCTTACTCCTCTACTTTTTTTCTTCTAATTAGTCATACTGATTTCCTTGAGAATGTCAATTCAAGAACTTTGAGCTCAGGGCAAAACTCTCTGAAGGAGACCTCATAAAATATATAAACATTCCTTGAACCTGCCCTGAACATGAGTAGCATCCCTAAGGGACGGTTAACCTCCCTGCACTTCACCAAAAGACAAAACTCCAAAACAATGAAGATGCATGGCAAAAACTCGCTCTTTGGTTTTGTTTTCAAACAGAAAGAAAAAGAACTTTTCAAAAAGAAATCCCTTATCAGTGAATTGCCCAACACCACGAAGCAGTATGTTGTTCTTTCAGGCAAGAACAAAACAGGCATTAAAACAAATCCTGAAGATGAGGATGTTTTCCTGACTTTTTTGGAAATTATTTTCTTATGCAACAGAGCTTCCCAGAGAAATGGGTCCCACAAACACTGCAAAAAACTATAGTTCCAACTGTTGGGGTTATACTGACTAAGCAAGCACTTAAAATTCTCAAGCTTTAGATATGAGGATTCTCATATTGAACTAAAAACATCTTATTGGCCTATAAAGCTACTGATGCAGCACACACCAGGCAATTCTCTCCTCTGTGGCACTAACACACAGGTACAGTGCTGACCTCAGCGCTGTAAGGTGATTCAATGTATTTGTGTACAATGCAGTGACTTAAGTACTGCATTCACTCCAGTTATCTGACCCTTTTGATTTCATCACAAGCAGCACATATAATTTATAGGTAATAAAAAGTATATGGTTATATAAATAATATATATAGCACAAGTTTCATATGTGTGGGTATCTACACAGAGTGCCATGTCACTTAGCATCAAACAGTAAAGTTAAATACTTTTTGTTACAAGGGTGAGTTTAAACAGCTCTATGGAGTGCAGGTACCCAGGTGCTGGCAGCAGGGCGCTGCCGGGACAGCCTCTCTGAGGCTCTGCCAGACCCACCACAGAGCACAGCTGAGCCCCTCAGCCAAGATGGCAGCGCCACAGGGAAACTGTGTGTGTAAGGAAGGACAACACGCTCCTGGGCAGTGAGGGGAAAAGTGTGAGAAACAGCCCTGCGAGCACCAAGGTGAGAGGAGGAGGTGCTCCAAGCACCCAAGCAGGGATCCTCTGCAGCGACCATGTTGAAGCAGGTGTTGCCCTGCAGCTCATGGAGAGACCACAATGGAGCAGTTATCCATGCTGCAGCCCGTGGAGGACCCCAGGACAGAGCAGGTTTATCCTGAAGGATTGCAGCCTGCAGAGAGTACCTACCCTGGAGGAGGGGGAAAGCATGCAGAGGAAGAAGCGACAAACAGGAGCTGTTACGGACTGACCATGGCCCACATTTCCCACCTCCCCTATCCCTAGGGCCTGAGGGAGGCAGAGGAGTTGGGAATGAAGGAGTGAAGTTGAACCTGGGATAAAGGAGGGGGAAAGGTGTTGTTTCAATTTGTCTTTGTTTCTCGCTATCCAAACCTATTTTAACTGGTGATAAATTAAACGACTTTTTCCCAAGTCAAGTCTGTTTTGTCCGTGATTGCAAATGTAAACTCCCTGTCTTTATCTCAACCCACGAGGTTTTTCGCCCCATCTTTTACCCCATCCTGTTGAGGGAGAGAATGAGTGAGCAGCTGGGTGGGCCTGTGGCAGCCAGCCAAGGTCAACCCATGACAACATGGTAACTTATTTGAAGAAACCAGTATTCCAGCTGTATATGATCCTGACCCTTTAGAAGACTACATAGGAAATGTCATAAAATTAGAAAAAGCGTGAACAGACAAAACCATTCTGACTTAGGAAATTATTTTTATATAATATAAATATATATAAATAATGAAAGTACGTGTGGACTGACTCATACAAAGATTAACAAATTTTGGCTTCTACTCACTTGGCACACAACAGGTTTTAAGAGGACTCGCCAAAGTTCTCTAAAAATAGTAGCACAGTGAATAAACTACCAATGCTTCATTTTAGTCAAGGAAATTGTGACCAACTATGTTTAAAAAGAAGACACAATCTCCTTTCTACTTCAAATAAGGAACATACACAATAAGCAGTACCTGCTATACAGGATACAATTCAATAATTCTCCTCAGTCTCTCTGAAATTAAAGATCACATAAAGGCAGGCACCTTTAGCAGAGTAGAGAACTTTAGTAATAAAACAATACAAATAATAGTTTCCAGATGAATATAGAGAACATACTTGAGTCTAAAGCAGCTGATATATTGCAAGGAGTTAATTACTGAAGCTTCACTTCTTTTATGAAGTACACCATTTTATTTAGTTAGATCTTTACTTGTGCTAAGATCAACTCTTTTCCACAAGTAGGATCATCAGTTCTCAGCTTTACAGAAAATGAAACACTTCTTTTAAAACCAACCCAATTAAAGCAACAGTACGTAGTTCGACAAAGGAAAAGATACCAAAGTATACCATTTAACACAAACGTGCTTCCAGCAGACAATGAAAAGACAAAACAGCACTTTAAATAGCAGCTTTCTTGGGAAGAGATGCAAATGTTGGATGAACAGATTGTGAAACTTCCTGTGCTCTTTTTCATATAGTGATAAGGACAGACCCCTGGGCATTTGTAAAATTAAGCTATTTCCTTACACTAGAAAGGTTGCTTATCAGACAAGAGTACATATAGAGGACAAAAGATTCTCTTACATTGTCAAGAATGCAAAGGTTGCATAAAGCTTAAACAAGGAGTCAAATATGTTAAAGCTCAATTGTTAGAGGTAATGTCTGCTATTTAAAATATGCTTAAGAACACACTAATAAACTGAAGTAAAAGAGCTTAACCGCATAAGGCAGGGTATATTGCAAAGTAAGGTTTTTCTGTTTCCTTGTTCCATCAAGATACTGATTCCCCTCCAAAATGCCTAGAAGCAATTTTCACAAAAAAGCAAAACCCTTTCAGGTGTGTCCACAAGGCTAGGCAACTGATATATGCAATGGGATAAGGGAAAGAAAACTATTTCACAAGAGGAAATGGTAAATACATATATAAAAATTTTAAAAAGCATATTCTGACTTATAAATCCTATTTCTATATTAAACAGAATTATCAACTGACTGCAAGTGCAGTTAAATGGCACAAAAAAATTGTGTAAGGGCATGTGACAATTTTCCTTTCCAGATGACAAGCATGCTTTCTATCAGTTCCACATAAATCAGTCTCCTGCATCTCAACAATAATCAGAAAAGTTTCAACCCTTTGTTGGGATAAAAGATTCTTCAAATGTTAAGATACAAGGACAGGAATAACCCTGCTGAATATATTACCAGTGGCAATAATGAGTTCAGAAGCAGCGAAGTGATAAAAACAGAAACAAAAAAAAAGGAAGGCTTTCTATATAATTTCATTAGAGTTGAGGTGCAAGTATTTATGCAGCACAGACATTCAAAGCACACATACAGTGAGGTTTAGGTTTTCCTCACTACAAAAAGAGATATGTAGAAGCAAGAGGTTTTTTTAAGAATTAACAAATGTCAGCTTTAGTCATAACAAGCTGGATGCTGCAAACACTATTCCACAGCAGCACTTTCTAACCACTGAGCAGCTGAAGGAGCAACGGGACCACTCAAACACAGTGTCACCAAGTTCCAGGCTGCAAACTCCTTGCATTTCTACCAAGGGTTGGGAATTATTTCAAGCCTATGCAAGAAACAGGATATACGCACAAACTAACCAACTCCAAGAAGAAAAAAAAAACTAGATACAGAAGACAGGACATTTTTTTAAAAGATACATATATCAAACAGGTGCTCATTCTCAGTATATAAATATTTATAGCTAATCAGATGGCTTCTCTGACAAATGCAGATTATAGGAGGAGGGCACCATATGCACAGGCATTTTGTATGCTTGATCTGGAAAGCAGGCTACTTTGTTATGGCCCTTCTGTAAATGACCAAAGAAGTCTGTATGGCTAATAATACTGAAAAGAGTAATTTCTCTGTACTGAAATGCTTTAATACCTCTTTCCAGGATAAAAATTCCTTTCCTTTAAGAGAATAAGAACATTAACATTATTGTTAGTGCTAATGGTTTATTTACTGTAAGTCACAAATCTGCAGCATGGGGAGGTTTGTTTTCTGTAGCTTACAAATTTCTCCCCTGCAGGGACTTCAAAAGTCGTCTGTTTTTCAGTACCTAGTAATCGGGAAAATTTGTTACAAGTCACATTATGGTTGTGGGGCTGTCTTCAACTAGGAAAAAATCAGACTGCAAAATTGTAATACAATGCTCTGATTTCCCAACATAATAGATCTAAAAAACCTTTCAAGTTTGACTCAAGCAAAAAGTGAAGACAGCTGAAAGTGAAAACAAGTCTACTGGACACACATAAGTAGAGTTCTGCTGGTACATAACAATATGATCCTTATTCACTGAAGTTGTGGGGTGGCAGCAGGTTGATTACTATGAAGAGACACCCTGAACCTAACCCTCAAAAGACTTGTTTCTTCAGCAAAGGTAGGGACAGAAAAGAGTAAGTAAGAGATGAAACATTTATATGGGGAGTAGTAAAGAAAGGTCAGAGAGAAGAGGGCCAACAAAGAATGAAGCAAGACAAGCCTGATAAAAGCGCAGGAAGGGCATGATGCTACAGTGGACTTCACGGTTCATTCACCTCATAGTTCAAACACAACTCATACCTTTCCCCCATCAAACTCCCACAGTTCTTACAGCACTCATGTAAAACCTCACAAAGATCAAGCTTTCCAAATTTCACACTTCTGAGATCAAATACGCTCAGAAGATGATGTTACACCCATCACCCAGTGATGACACAAAACAATCTGAAGACAGAACTTTGATTTAGGATCTGACTTGCCTAGAGATCAGTATATTTCTTTTTCAAAGCAGTCAATAGGATCATGAGACCCTTTTATTTTTCATCTTCCCTCATAATAAAAGCCCTGAACAAGGTTCTTGTAGAACACAGATGTTGAAGAAGTGGAAGACTCTAGCCACCCTGTTAAATGCATGAACTTTAAATTCCTACAGAAGTCATCAGTGCTACATCTCACCTAGACAGTTTTTCCTTGGTATGTTTGTTGCCAAGAGCTTACTTTGGTTCACTAAAAGTTAGTGTATGTCAAGACAAAGCCATGATTTGCAGGGCATCAGAGAGAGATGCCACCTCGAGTATCAGTTTAAAAAGTTACCAAGTGAAATCCTGGGACTAAGTCAAGAAATTTACATCATCTTCACTAAAAAGAGAATTCTGTGCCTAAAACTCTAGTTCTATAAAAAGAGGAAATAGCCACACTAAAAAAAAGAATCTGTAATGTTTAAGTTACATCATTTCAAAGGCTATGAAGCTGTCTACCCTCTCTCCATTTTTTAAATTGCCATCAGTAACAACTTAAGAGAAAGTACAGAATGTTATTTCCCATGCTGTGTTAACAATTACAGCTCAAGCTCCTGAAAAGCTGGTTAAACTTGTGCATCTTCAGCATATACTTCTCCCTGATGGTTTCAAGACTGTTAGGATGAAAGACATACATTGACAGCAACCAATATACTAATATGTCTCCCAAACCAGAAAAAAAATATGTCTAGTCCTTAAGATGACACTCAAGAAAGGTGCTTCCTTTCTATGCCAATTTCAAGTTCAGGATAAGGCGTGCAGCCAAAGCTTAGAAAGATTCTGAAATAAACAGCTCACATAAAGTGTGTGTACACATATATAGTAAGACTGAAAAAACATTTGACTACATATAACAGCAGGGATGGTACATGTATGCTACCATAATGGAGATATTTTAGTGAATTTAGTTCTCCTGATGCAAACGACATTTCTTAATTGCAGCAGTTTTAATTTTTCTCCAATTTAAAAAAGTGAATTTAAGAAATTCTTCTGTCTTTTTGTAAGGTAGTTTTATTGCAGTCTGGTTGACCAGTTTCGATCTCATCTTAAAGTGGGACTCTACATACAGGATTCTTATTTTTTTTCTAGCTGTTTAGGTGACTGCAATCTACTACTGTAATTTGACTAAGTAGTTCTAAGTCACCTGGTTTCCAGCCCAGAAAGCACAGTATCCATGGCAGATACGTATAATACCTAATTCAGTTATCACTTCTCACAAATTTAAAACAGTACCCCGATAAGATTTCTTCTAAAAAAGCATCTTAAGTAAGTAACAGTTTTTCAAGATTCTCCACTTTTTGGTCATTCAAACAGACACTTCCTGTTAATATAGCAATAAAATAATATTGTTAGGTACCAAACCTTGGAGAAAGGGGCAGCTCTTTTTATTGGAAGAGCAGGAACACATCTCACTTTGCTAACAGGATCACATCTGTAGGTCATGAATCAGGTTTGCATATATGTATTTATACATGGGGGAAGAAATAGCAGAGATCTGTAGTTTAAGATTACAAGTGACATTTATCTTCCATTACAAATATGTTAACATACCTTCATGCAAGAATGATAGATATGAAAAGTTTGCACAATTTATAGCACAGAAGAAATAAAAGTTTGCACAATTTATAGCTCACACTTGCAGTACTGGATTAAAACCCGACAGCTAGAATGATTACAGTCCCCCATTCATTCAACCTACTCTAGAAGATACTGCAACTTTTACAGTGCTTTCACGCTTGAATCAGGATTACTTTATTTCTCAATCTGGCTTGTTAAAAATAGGGGCAAGTTTACCTTGAAAATTGAGTCTTATGACTCCAACGTAAGTTAGCTTGAGGGGCATTTTCTGCAGCAGAGGCATCATCAGAAGAGGCTTAGGGACAGCTGTGAAGGAAGCTCGAAAGAGCAGAGGCTAGCATAATTGGCAGTACATTCATCAGTAATTTTTCAACTCACACTGGCTGGCTTCAGTACAGCACAGCATACTCTAAGAGTTGGCAACTAACAAGATTTTAAAAATAAACTTTGGATTCTAAAAATATATTTTTGATTATTTACCTTCTGAGTTAAGACCTGAAAATTAAAACTGGCATTATAATGAAGCATCCACTCCTTCACCAATCATTACCACTTATAAGTTACCTTCTAAAATGGCAAGCAAGATTTTCTTGTAGTCACTTGTCTATAAGAGAAGTGTAGGCTAAAGATATTTTACATTAAAAATTAAGTTGTCAGTATTTCAGCTGTTCAAAAACCCCACATACCGAAGCACTTACAATCAAACCTTCAGACAAAAAAGCCTCTCTCAAAAACTCAACAGCCTAGTTTTCAACTCTCCTGAAAAATACACATGACATTTACTGGTGCTTGAAATGAAAGGAAAAAGATAAAATGAACTTATTGGAAAGAAGAGTTGGCTACTTGCAGGAAAAAGAATCTGAACTTTTGCCTCAAAATTAACTTGTTCCCCTTTCAGGAAAGAAAACAGCAGTAATAGTCAACCACCATTTGACATAAAAACATATGTCTAATCAAGAACCAATGGAGGCACTAAATATTCCAAGTATGATATACAGCATTTTCTATTAGATATGTTCAGTTCCAAAGTTGTGAACAGTGATAACAGGTCCTATGAAGCAGTAAATTACAGTAAATGTGGGACACAGCAAGAGTAAGATCTTTAAATTAATTTCCTCCGAAAACCTAGTGACAATAACTAACTTTCCTAAAGCTACAGTACTATTTTCTATCAGTCTTAAAGCTTCCAGAGCAGCACTAGCATAAATCTCGTAAGTCAAATCAAATTTATTGCTCATTTATGTGAGAAAGTAAAGTACCCATAGAGATAAAATTACATGAACATGCCTCAGTTCTCGCTTGCTTAAATACTGCTGCTGATAGTTTCAGAACCCAAGTACTCAAAGTACTCCTTCAAACATACAGCTGTCTTAGTGTAACTTTTAAGCACAAAACCCCAAGTAACACAAGAAAAAATTCCAGTAAAAACATGCCAGTTCATATGCTTAAAGGAGAAAAAAGCAGCAGCAAGTAATCCTCAAAAAAATCTGCCAGCAAGCATTGCCAAGAGATGCACTGACATTCTAGGCTGAACAGACCATTTACCCACACATTTCTTTTCTTCTTCCTTTTTAGTTTTAATTCTCCAAAGAACAATGTCTATGACAGCTGTTTCAAGCTACAGGAGTTCTACTATATGGCAACAGCTCATATTCTTACTTTAAGACCTGATGAAAAATATCACTATTTTGACTACCAGTTCTTAAATGCTAAATACATGATGACGAGTGAATAACACAAGTATCTGGGATATACATTTGTCTATGGCTCATTTAATCACTGCTTGCACAGCTGAGAATTGGAATGCTTGAGGAGTAGGGAGAAAAAAAAACAAAAGCCAAGCACCCCCAGTTCCTTCGAGATACTAACAAAAGAGAAAGAATTTTGAATTAGGCCCAGCAGAAAAATCAGCATCTTCCAACCCTGCGATCATTACTTTATTCTTTTGAAAATTTCCTGTTGGTTTAACAGCCCAAAAAAGAAGTCTTAACGGAGGCCTCAAGAAATGTGATTACCAGCAGGCAGTACATTGTCAAAGCATGCAGTATTAAAGTCCTCAGAGAACTGAAGATACCAACTGGAAGAATCAAGTTGAAATAGAGGCAAATAAACTGGGTAACAGTGGAAACACTGAAGACTAAGAAGAAAATCTAATCCCTCAGGACAATGTACACTATTTACTCGTCAGGAAATACTAGGAAGAGACCTACTGTCCAACAATAGACAAGGGAGGCAAACTTTCTTGAAACACAGATTGGTATGCCAGAGCTAAAGCTAGAAATGACAGCTGGTGGATGACATCAGGCTACACAGCGTAGTAAGTTTTCTCTTTTACTCACCTGTTCCCTTATAGTAACCTACTTCACAATTTGGGCAGTCTTCCATGGGCCTTTCTGGGAAATTAGCTTTCTTAATTGTCAGTAATGCAATTATCAGACTGCTTCTAAACTAAAACATTTATAATATTAAGACAGAACTAAACATAGCTGCCTGAACACACAAATAATATACAGGCATTAGAGCAATACACACAGCTTACACCAAACCCTTGAAAGAAGGCCATCCTTAAAAAAATTCTGAAGGCATAAAAGATGAAGTGCATGAACAATCCTGACCACAGCCTATGTTTCAGGCTGATTTATTTCTGCATAACAAAAAAAGGTTTGATTACATAGACAAATCCTCATGATTTGATCTTCTAGAGGACTGCATATGGCAATTCTATTGAATCCTGGAAAAGTTTCTCTCTGTGTCAGCAGAATTGATCTGCTTCAGTAAACAGCAATTTCAGAGTATCAAGCCCCAGCAACATACCTAAATCATGAAATAAGTAAAATAAGCACTATGAAGAAAATAAAATACACAAAACCCAAAAAGCTTAGAGGGGAAACATAGTTGTTCCAAGCAGTATCAAACACCTTCAAGAGAGATCTAATTTTGCTATTGGTTTTAGTGCAAAGTTAAGTGTTGCAGACCTGTAACAGAAACTCAGTTAAACCTCATTTTTTAAATGCTTATCTCTAGATTAGCATACCAACTGAACTGAGACACAAAGATGCAAGAAAAAAAAAATGAGCCACAGCAATAAAATGCTACAGCCTGGCCAAATATGAGTAACCAGATACACAGCGCCAGAGGTCACAGCATCCACCAACAGCACTGCTCATGCAAGCCATTGAAAAACAGTAATAAAGAAGTCCTACAAAGAGGCACTAAGCCAGCATCATCCCAAGAGAGAAAGAACTTAACACATTTTTTCAGTTACCTTGCCAATAACCTCCCCACTGTATCCAACCCACTAAACATTAAAATCTGGAAGAGATATAATGATTCTATAGCAACCAGCTGCTGAGATATTTTTCAAACAGAATGAACTGAATACAACTGCCAAATACTTTCCCAACAAATTCAGCCTATTCCTAGTGGGAGGAGAAAAGTATGTTCACTGCTGTGATTCAAGATACAGTGCAAATTTGAGGTCATTACAAAACTAGGGCAATTTAAAACAAATCACATAACCAGGAATAGGTAAATAGACAGACACACAAATTGTAGGTATGCAAGTTGCTATTACTCTGCAAGGAGAGACACATCACTCAAAAAGCCTCTCCTCTGGAGCAGCACTTCCATGAGACTTTTTTTCAACACTGGTTACTCCCATCACCCAAAAGGCTAACTTTATTAATACTTCCATGTCCCCTTTAAGAGTCCCCTGTTAGGGAATCTTCTGGAGATTTAGAACAAGCAGTCACATGAACATGTCAGCTCCACAGTGCTAGCTGCACACATTCTGTCAGCTCTCAAAACAAAGCAGTAATTTGGTTATCTCTGTGTTTAGATGCAACCACTCTTGCTATAAGTCTCACAATGTTCATATCTGTAAAAAGGTTCAACCTCCCTACTGTATGCCTACAAGAACATCAGCTAAAGCAAGAATGAGAGACCATGAGAATTAAAGAGCATGGTTTCCCTTAGCTCATATACCAGCCAGAGGAAACCTCTAGGTAACTGGCAAAAATAACTAAGAAAAATCAAGCCTAATGTTAGGTTTATGTACATTGTCCCCAGTGCATAGCCTCAGAAGACATATTTTAGAGGTCTAAAAGTCATAGACTTAGAGAATGGTTTGGGTTGGAAGGGACCTTAAAGATCATCGAGTTCCAACCCCCCTGCCATGGGCAGGGACACTTCCCACTAGACCAGGGATGGGGCATCCACAACTTCTCTGGGCAACCTGTTCCAGTGTCTCCCCACCCTCACAGTAAAGAATTTCTTTCTAGTATCTAATCTAAATCTCCCCTCCTTCAGTATAAAACCATTACCCCTCATCCTATCGCTACACTCCCTCATCAAGAGTCCCTCCCCATCTCTCCTGTAGGCCCCCTTTAGGTACTGGAAGGCTGCTATAAGGTCTCCCAGAGCCTTCTCTTCTCCAGGCTGAACATCCCCAGCTCTCTCAGCCTCTCTTCACAGGAGAGGTGCTCCAAATCAAATCAAAAGAAAGGTGAAAGCCAACTAACTAGGTAACTTCTGTCCGATTCCCTTTACTGCAATAAGGCTTTGTTTCTATTTAAATCTTCACAGAATAAAGTCTTTAATCTTTAACGAGAGACAAAGCCAAGCTAATACAAGATAGAATTACTGGTAGGCTATATTCATCTGGTTTCATAATATAGTACAGGGTTAACAACTGAACTCAACAGATAGATGATTAAAATACCTTAGTTGAGACAGGCTCCCATTTTTCCTCTCCGGCTAATTTTGTTAACCTAGTGTTTTTCCACCTCTCTTCCCCAGCTGTAGAGCACGGCCCATCATAAGTATCTAAGCTACTTCAGAAAAGTACTGAGGACTGCCAGAAAAGCCAAGGGCTTCCTCTTGCACATGGCCTGGTACAGAACTAGAAACTGCTGCTGTCACCTTAAAAATGATAATCAGAGCAAACTAAGTTTCTATAACTGCATACTGGTGTATCCATGCTATTTCTAGCCTTCTGCCCTTTTCCTGCCCTTTGTATTTACTGTCTTTTTAAACCTCTCTAGCTACAAAGTAGCTCAGGTGGAGAGTAATTGCATGCATTGCTCTCTCTGGAGGATTCAATTAATTTTTTTTTTTTTAATTTATTTATTTCTCCCATCCCCCTTTTTTTTTCCTTTCTGAAGCTGGGAAAGGATAATAAAACAATAAACCTCCAAACAAAAGGAAATGAAATTTCACAAGAATTTCAATACGCAGGCTTCCTAGGTTTCATTTCAGTGCACAAAGTTTAGCTAAGTCAGCATTCTTGATTCATAATGCTTGCAGATTTTTGAGCGTTCGTCTGTGTTGTTTTAAATACCACCAGTAAATTTCTGTCACTGTTTTGAACCTCCCAAGCAGAATGCCTACTTTTGATTTGGAAGATAACCATTTAAGAGATTCAGTGATTATATTCCCTACATACACTCAGGAAAGCTATTTCAATGTAGTTGTTGCCCTGCCCCAACTAGCCTGTACTTTGCTTTTACTAACAAAACCCAGGTGGTTTAATTCAGGATTGCATCAAGGTAATCCAGGAAAAGCAGGAACTTGGCACTGCCATTAACAAATGCCAGAAACTCTAGGAATTAAGCAACTCCAGCAGGGAATCCTGTTTTCCTTGGAGCTAGTGTAACATTCTCCTGCTTGAAGCACATAGAGAAGGAAAAAAAATGCAAAATTATTTCTGAAGCTTCATGCAATTTCTAATTACAGAAACTTTATAATCTACCAAAACCACGAAAGGAAGAATCCTCCCTCTTACTTATACAAAAGTCTGTAAAATTCCATAAAAAAACCCCCCAGAACACACAATAGGCAGAAGGTTTATTATTCAGCTATCAATGGAGCCTACCAAGCATCGAGAAACAACTACCAGCTGAAAAGACTACAGTCTTTCAGTCTGCTGAAATTTTAGCTAACATGTCATCCCTGGAATACATTCAATTCCTCAAGCCAACAACTAATAGGAGCCAAGACGCCGAAAGGTCAAAGCTCCATTTCTCTTATCCCTCCCTCCGAGCAAGCGGTGAAACCAGGAAGGAAAAAAAGAAAAGCAATTCTACGTATTCCTACCCTTTTTAGTCCTATAGTTCTCCTTTCTCGGTAAGGTCTCCAAAGTCTGTATCAAGACACAAGCAGGAGCAGAGTGTTTGTCACCTACCCATGAGAATTC
>KZ507340.1:0-13095 GCA_002844005.1 Limosa lapponica baueri
GAGCTTTTATTGTCTTTTGTGTTCCAGTCCCTTGTTTCATCCTCTGTTCCTCCTTTCCTTCCCTACTCTGCTGCAGTAAATATTGATTTGTGGTCAGGAACAGCAAGGGCTTTGCCTGTGCGCATTCTGATCTCATCGGAGAGAGAGGTGAATAGGAAAGGGCAGTCCTTAATGACATTTTCCTGAGCCCAGAAATTACTCTGATATTTAAAAAAAACAGCATTATGCTGAAAAATGAAAATAGCTGTCATTGGGAATTAGAGGAAGACTTGTGCTGCTGAAGAGTTCTTAAAGGTGGAACTCTTAAAGAAACTCCTCAAGTACTACATAAACTGTCTAGTACTACTAAGAACACCTTTATTTTGTTTTTAAAACATAAATGTAAGTAATGGAGTTGTGTATTAGAGCCAGGGGGGAGAGGGGGGACGGACAGGGAGGAGATATCAATTTAATTAGCAGTGTAAAATTTATGGATTACAAGTATGATTCCATAGGCTTGCCTACTGGAGAGCTCCAAGGTAGTGTTCTTGAAAGTCAGGTCAGTGGCCTGACGTCACTATCAGTGAAGGCAGAAATAACAGTGTTGTTTTAAGGTTTGTTGTGGGGCTATTGCATTGTTTTACACACAGTTGGCCTCCTGGGTTTTTACCTTATTAAAGTACATGGCAAATAGACCGTTGCAAGTATGTGCCTGTATACAGTGTGCTGTGCAGGGAATTGCCTGTCTGTCATCAGCTGGAAAATGATCCAGATCAAACATTGACACTTCAGAATTATGACAGCATATACTGGATAAATGGGAAATTCTTGCTTACAGCAGAGACTTATTTCATCTATTTAAATGTCATACCAGTGCCGTTAGTATTCAGGGGTTCAGGGAAGGTCAGGTTCTTGGCTACACAAGCAACAGTGGTCTCAAAACCTTCATGATGAAGTACATCATCTGCTATTTGACTTCTTTCCAAACCCATCTATGTTCCTTAGAAATCTCAGTTTTGTATCATAATCAGTTTTCTTATCTTCATCAGTAATGACAAACTAAGGAGTCTTTCTCAAGAGAGCCGGGCCAGTTGGCTTACAAACAGATGCACATCTCATTTTAGTGTCAAACCAGAATGCACAGTGCAACAATACTAGAAAGATGTATTTAGTTTAATCAAGACTTTAGAGTTACATTCATGAGAGCAATTAGGCCAGCACTTTATACTGGTACTCGATTTGTTAGAGAAAAGAAAGATTTGATTTAAGGAGATAGTTAACTGTATTTCTGACTTTAGGTACGGTGATGTTGTTAAATATGGGCAGATGCCCAACTGCTTATCAGTCCCCAGCTGCCATCAGACTTCTTACACTTCATTGGTTTTAATTTTCCAAGAAAGAATATACCTGTCTTCATGCAGATCTCTGCTGTTCAGTTGTAGTTGGTTTCCTTTTCTTCAGTTAGTCTGAAACTTGGACTGGTGTCCTTCTTTTTGTGTGAAGCATCTCAAACAATTAATAATCATCCCCCCAAAAAATCAGAAACCAACTGGGAGAGCTTTATTACTGGCTAGATCAGGAGCTCCAGTACTCAAAGAATAGTCGAGGTGTTGGTGACTTAAAAGGCAGGTGCTGATATAGTAGGGGGTAGGATCTGTGGTCCAACAACCTTGAGAAATTAGTGAAGAAGGAAAGATGAAGCCACTGTTAAGGAAAAATTCATTAGGTAACGCTTTTGTTTCTGACGCATCAATGGATGCAATTAAATTTTTGGCAAGAACAATGGTATTAGACATTTTGTCCAGAAGGTTATTATAGCTTGAATTGAGAGGCTGGACACCTAAAAAACTATTGTCATCAAAACATACGGAAGAAATGTTGGCTGTTTAGGAAAGTGCAAGACGAAGTGCTGACATCCCAGTGGGGTACTTCAGGCTGGCTGCCTGTCGGAGACTGGTGTTCCCACTCCTACCCTGTGTGAGGGTGGAAGAACCTGCCTCCATGGCTGGGATACAGCCTGACCTGAAGGGACAAAGTGCAGACGTGGTATATAATTATTCCTCTGTCAGGTAACATCTTTCATTCAGTTATCCTGCATTTTACACAAAAACATCCAGGACAAAAGGAAAAGGAACACATTATTTCTGCATGCAATTAAATCAGGTCCTTTTTATAAAATACAGATTCTTCATTTCTTATCTGACTTCAGTGACAGAGACCTTAGATAACACAAATTATGCAGATTTGCTTTTGGAGTCTATTGGTTTTTTTCCTTTTCTATACCACAATTGTGTCTTTTAAAGAAAGCTCATTAAAATGATAGATACTTTGAAGAAAGGATGCAGTTATAACTGTTTCACACCCTCTTTGAACAGCCTGAAGTGTTGTTTGTTGCCCACCAAAAGTGATGGATCTCTACAGGGATGGTTTAGTGCCACTGCTCCTTGTGCAGCTGGGTGTAAAGTAAGTGAATTGCAGAGCACAGTCATACATCTTGTTATATGTTAAACATTTCAAAAGGATGCTTGGCTGTTTAGTGTGTAGTTTTGTTGCCCTTCCAAGAAGAAAGTTTTCCTTCTCTTATGTTCATGTAGAGTAATTAATTATTTTCAGACTGAGGTAAAGGATATTTAATTCACTCTAGTTTAGATAACTAAAGGGTAAAACAAAGACTTTTCTGTTTTGTAAAAATAAGTTACAAAGTAAGACAAGTAAATACATTGTTCAGCTGAAACAGATCTTTGTTTAGAAGCTTCAGGACTTCTCATGAACTTGAAGAGTACATCCAACCCCTCCGCAGAGCTTTGGTTAAGAGTTTAGCTTAATAAAATGAATCATCAGTGTACTGCACAGTGGTAGGTGGCTCTGAGCCTGATAAACATGTATTACTTGTCCTTTAGATGTGGTTTACAGAATAACATCTTGCTTTCCTTTCAGTGTAATAAAAGGAAGGTATCAAAGCATTCTTCTGGGGATTTCCCCTGGCTGCCAGACTAATTAAACAGAGTGGAACTCTTTGTATCATGACTTTAGACTTTGCTGATTATATTTATCAAGGAAGATCAGCAAAGGGTTTTCTGTTGTTTTCTTTTGGGGCTATTTACTTACTTACTGAATTGAGTGAGATGGAAATCAGACATGTTCTGGTTCTGATGGTCTGCCTCCTTCCGTACGCGGGGATATACATTCTCTCACCTCTCTGGTATTCTCCCTGGTAATTCACTGTTTTGGGTTTTTTTTCACTAATCTTGCTAAATACTATGCCATACAGTTTAAAACCAAATAGTTACATGAATGTAACTTCAGAAATATGAGTCTGTTCTTAAGAACACAGAAAGAGGAAGGAAGACATATTTGCAGCAGGAAAAGGACTGAAGATTGCCCTGCCAGGAGTGTTTCTCGCTGAAAGAACTTGACAACCAGGTCATGTGACAGCCTTGCTGCTTCTGAGATCAAAAGAAAAAAACATACGTGAGTAGATTTATGGAAAACTCCCTAAAACACCACAGATTTTCTTATTAAAAACCTAGCATTTATTAGATGTGCAGACAGACATCATCCTCAGTTTGTACAGGTTGAGGCATACAGACTGTACAATGCTGCAGTGACTCTTTTTGTTAATGTAATGGGCAACGTAACTGAACACTCACTGTGAACCATCGTAGTTTCAACTTTTCGAGTAGATTGAGTGATAGCTTTACTGACTTGACTGGGATGAATCCAGCATCGCAACATACATGTATCAACAAATGCACTGAGGAAATTCGGTGTGGAATACACTTGCAGAAATTTCAGTTTGCTCCCAAACTTTTTTTTTTGAGAGAAGAAGAGAATGAACTGACTCTCATGTAATCTATATCCAACCTCAGTCATTTACAATCTAGTAAGGAACTCATCCCAACAAACCACAAAGCCTGAAAATTTTCTTTCTTGTTAAGTCTCTCCTAAAAGGAGATTTGCCATCCATACCATCTTACTATCAGCCAAATATATATATATAAAAAATATCTATTTCTTGGAAAGGTTATCTCTGCTGAAATGTTAAAGTCTTTATCTCAGTATCAGTATAAGTAATTATGTCTTTAATGCCGTATGTGTCTCAAAGATTACTGGAGATAAAGAACACTTTTACTTTCAGTTTTCTTCTTTTCAACTTACTGCTCACAAGAAAAGCAGCCTCATAAGTTTAGGAAGAATGTAAGTGCTCATTGTTGGCATGAATTTAAATTCTTGTAATCGTGAATTTAAATGCAGCAGTGCGGCTGAAGAAACAACTCTTAATAAATTAAACACATTCATTTCACTTTACTGGATTATTAAAACATTTAAATATTATTAGCCAGATAACCTAAGAGCAGCAGGTTTCTGTATGGAAATCTGTGCAGTGTAAGGCTTGCAAATAGTCCCAGTAGATGGAGGAAGCTTAGTCATTCTTTCAACTTATTCCTCATTTCTTTCTGAATTCTCTCTGTAGCACTTTGGATTTTTCTTGAAATTAATTGTTTTAATTATGGCAAATGGCTTGAATGGCTTCTGTGTGAAGAAAGAATTAAAACTCTGGGACGGTTTAGTGCAGAGAGGGGACATAAAGAGGGCACACGATGGAGATATACAAATAATGAATTGCACATACAGAAAGTAAATCTGGCACTTTCACTTATCTTTTCTTATAATACAAGAACCAGGGGACTTATAATGAAACCAAAAGGCAGCAAAATTAAAACCATTAAAGAAAATAAGTATTTACACAAATGCATAATTAACCTGTGGAATTAATTCCCACAAGAGTTCAGTGAAGCCAAGAGCTTAGTGGGGTTCAGAAAAGGATTAGACATTTATATGGATAATGGAAACATCTGTAGTTGTATTGGATGGCGTGAAAAGTATAAAGGGAATGCGGGACCGCAGCTCCTGCTGAAGCCAGTGACAGGGAGATGAAGTGTATAAACCCTCAGGCAAACGGCACCGGCAAGCCAAAGCTGACACAGGGTGGAAGAAAATGACTGAGGTAGGGAGTAACCCTTCAATAATTGTTCATTTCACTTAGGTAAATGTGACTGTTTCATTTCCTTTTGAAGGAGATTGCACTGTGATGAAGTGATGTGAAAACGGCATACAGTTGTCTACTCATTTTACCCCAACTGAGCCAAAGAATAGAGGTTTTAACACCAGGGGAAAATTAATTCAGAGGAAACTGATTGTTGCTATCGTATACAGTTGTTATCACAGTATTCCTAAAGAAATGCATGATAAATAAATATAATTCACCTTTGAGAACCAGATTAATTTTCCAAGTCAGTTGAGATGTGGTGTGAAGGGAACTGTACGGAGGCAGTGTTACTGGTACTGAATCACTGTCCATGCTGTTTTGCCCATCCAGTGTTTTAGTGTATTGAATTTTTCTGAGGCGCTAATATTTTAAATCCTGTAATAACATAATTTCTACAGACATAAGTTGTCCACAGTTCATTGAGTTCCTAAAATAATCCATGTTAGCTTTTCTTGTCAGGGATCTCTGCCAATATTCTGGAGACCAAGGCAATTTGATGACCTACATGACATTATTATTAAGCCTATTTTCCCCTTTGCTAATAATAATATTATCTGAACTAGGTTCTCAAAAGCTCTCTAACCAGTGCATGCAGGGACTTGTTCGCTATAAACACAGATGTTGTGGAAATGTAGCAGACATATGGTCGGTTGGAGGTAGATTTCCATTTCGATTTCGTTCATTAGCATTTTCAGGATCCCTGCCAAAACCAGCCCAAGGTATTTTGACCCCTCCATTGACGGTCTTCATTAACCCACTTGTGTGAGAAGACTTTTTCAGTTGTTGATATTTATTTTGAATCAAAGCAGGAATTTCGTCTCTGAATGCCAGGCATCGTAAAGGGTTTGTCATTCATGCTTAATTGATTTTGCAGCAATCTTAAATGTTTCCCAGACCATTTATTTATGACCTTTTTCATTCTGGATGATACTTGAAAGCTCTGAAACATGACAGATACCAGCTAAGGTAGGTCAGTAGCTTCTTTTTCCCCACAGCTGGATGTCTAATTTGTGTTACTTCCTGAGTAACACAAAGTCTGAATGCTATCAGCATTTGTAAAGCAAGTTTTTTAACTTCGAGTAACAAACAAATTGTGTGTTGGAAATTAAAACAAATCTTACTCACTGCTTTACTGTAGATTTTTAAGATTATGTTTTTAACCAGGTTTTGCACTTATGGTGCAAATTTTTAGAGCAGTTAGAAATAAGATTCACTAAGTACTTGGACCTAAAAGCCTTCCCTGAGTTTGAAATGTCATGATTATAGACAAGATAAAGAAAACATACTAAATGAAAACTCCTTCCAGACTTCTTGTACTTTATCCCTGCAGACTGTAGCATTCAAATAGCTGCTGTGAGGACCATTTCCACTGCAGACCTTGCTCCCATGCTTGCTGGCCCTGGTCTGCCCACCCGCTCTCCAGCACAGTGACTGTCACCGTCCTGGTTGGCCAGGGGTCATCTGCCAGCTTTGTAGTCTGTGTTGCAGAAGCTCACTTCTATGTCTGGAAGAGTTGCCTTTAAACTCCAAGGTGTTCTTGCTTACAGCTGCCAAAAACATACCTGTAGCACCTCATTATAAGTTATATTTATACGCAGGCTGACATTGAGGGAGCGTGTACAGCTGAGTACTCCTTTAGAGCACTGTCTTCTTCAAACTCATCTTTAATGTGTTCTTTGTTTGAGAGCTCCTTTTGTAATTTACTTGAAGCTGAATTATGAAAGAATCCCGATCTAAATGAGTCACTGTCCCACTAGAAAGAATGCGACAAATATTAAATATTCTTATGTAGCTTGCAGATCTGAAAGTAAAATTCATTCTTTTCCTTTAATGCTGTTTCTTCCTTTATATTCTGATGACTCATTTGGTGAAGAATCATGGTGCCAATTTTTTTCCTCTTCCCAAAGCTAACAGGTGTTTCTTGGATTTGCCTCATCTGTTACGAATCACTGTTGAGTCCAACTGGAAATTTTCCATTCAATGGTCAGGCAGTGCCCTGCACATTGGTATTCTGCACCTGGTCCCACCATACCCAGTCCACCTCCAGCATCATAGTTGAGTCTGGCTGGTCAGTGCTTGACAGCTGGTTCATCAGCTCCACATCACTGTCTGCGCAGGGTGGATTTATTGTGTGAAGAGCCCAGGGCACCTGTATCACATTATGTAAATGCAACCACTTCTGCCCTAAGATGTTGTTTACTGTGGAAATGTGATTAAAAACAGGTACTAGTTCTGAATTGCTTCCTTTTCTAAAGAGATCAACACTTGAAAACAGTAACATCAACAATTATCCTTAGGCAAGAGTTTGTTTTTTTGCAGTGCAGTGCAAGCTTATTTTAATAAGGTTGTATTGTCCAAAGTCTCATCTTTTTAAACTAAAATGCTCTGCCAGAACGAGATGTATAAGTTGATTATTCAAAATACAACACACATACAAGTTCTCCTCAGTCTTTACTTTGGCAGACTGTGTTTACACACATCTAAAATCATATGGAGCAAAACTGTCCCCATTTGGTAGGAAATGCCAAACGGCATTTGACAAACATTAATTTGGTTTGATCTGATTGTAGTGCAATATTTTATTTGCAAGATGCCCAGACCTAATTAAGAAATCTTTTTTGATATATTGATATCTCGTGGAAAACATCAGACTCCTCAAATTGTGATCTGATAAACTAAGAACCCAGCGCAATCTGTTCCATTTTAATCTGGTGCTATAGGAACAGTAATTGCTGTAATGCTGAGTAAAAAAGGAATAAAAAAAAGATTTGAGTCCACTTTCTATTCTGATCTGTTTGGGTTTGTGATTAATTTTTTTATATTTGAGTTTTCTCTAGGAAATGTAGGGAAATTGATTTATTTCAAATTTACATAATAATTATATTTCAGAACTTTAAAAAGAGAGTAGTACATCAATTTATCCTCATCTTGTGAAACTGATATTGTGATAAAAATATAATTCTGCTTTTGCTATTATTCATCAGTGCAACAATTCACCTGCATTTAATGAAGCAGTTAACACCCTGACTTTGTTTTATATACCATTTTAAAGACTTGACCGTATAGAAAAGTTAGTAGTAATTTTAAAATTTCTAAAACTTCAAAAATTTCAGAAAACTGTATCCACATCCTTTGGATGGATTGGATTTTGAGAAGGCTTAAAATAAATATAAAAAATGCTTGCATCCTCCATCTTTTAAGTAGAGTAATGGGAAGACCAGACTTTAAAGAAGTCTAATGAGGCAATTGTCAGTTTAACAAATCATTTCCATGCTCTTAAGAGAACTGGTATGAATTTGCTTGAAAACCATTGCTATGCTCCTTGAATTTCATCAAGCAGTAGAAAGGATTAAGCACGGTAAAGAACTCGTGTAGTGTATATGTTTACTACCAGTCCTGGGGACAACATAACTACTATTTCTGTCATTTTGAGTTTTTTAAGTTATTCCTATTTTTGATTTGTTAATATACCGCTGATCCTGCAACCCCATATGGTCCCTGGCACTGTGAGTGAGGGTGGTGGGATTAGTCTCAGGAAAACGTGGCAGTCGCTATCACGAGTACAGGTGCTTTGCAAGTTTCTTTACAAAATAAAATCACTAGCAAGGTTAATTAGAAACAGACATATTTCACTGTAGGTGTAGCACTCTTGAAATGTGCTGATGCAGGTGAGGGCACTGACAGACTTACTACTGTGGCTGATTATTTATACCTTAATTATTATATAATTCAATTCAGTATAAATAAGACCTTCTTGGTATAATGGCTCTCTGCCACTTGTGATTAATATTTCATTAGGCATGAAGCCATGAAAGCACTTAAGCAGGTGCTCAATTTTAGCCACTTTAGTCAATTATACTTAGAATTAGGCATATGTTCCAATGCTTTGCTTGACTGGACCCCTATTCCCCAAAGCCAAGCTGACCTTTATGTATGTCATTTATATCAGTGAACGTTTTTTGTGTTTGTTATCACTAAGGATTAAAAATAAGAAATTGTCTTATTTCACTCACAATTTATACGTTGTCATGGTTTCTAGGAGTAAGTATCTTATGATTAAAAGGATGGTTTTTCCTAAAAACCTTGCTTCTCATGTATCCTTTGACTATCCAGTTGGCAATCACATTAATACATTATGCATTATCAGTCTGTAGAGAGACAAGCCTATGAATTGTGTGTGGCTGTTGATAGAGGGTAAAGTTTTCTAAAGCTTTTTCCCTTGTAGTAAATAAATTAAAATAGTGATGTACCATTTCCATAATCCAGCAGACAAATCTCACCCATTATCTTCTTCATGTGCTGGTCTTTGTATCACCAGCAGGTTTTACACCTATTTTAATTACTTACTTTTGTTTTGCCAGTCTTTCAAAAGATACCAGAAATAAGCAATTGAAAATCATAGCCTGAAAATGCAAGCTTAAATGTGGTCAGTTTAATACATGTTTTCCAATCCTTTGGTGGTGGGTACTGCTTCTGCAGAAGTTGGTGGCAGAAGCCCATTGCAGAAATGCACTGGATCAGGGCAGGCCTTTAATTATTTTTCTCGTAGCACAGTACTGTGCAGTCTGATGCTTTACCTTGAGCTGAATAAACTGGCTTCATGACCTGAACCAGTACAGTTGTGCTGGTGGAGCTGGTAAATTTGGTAATGGCAGAGGCAGAAGAAAACTGTTGCCCAACAACAAGGTGAAGTGGCATATACACGGTAGAAAAGCCTAAATGGGTTTATGAGTACCATACGGAGTAAAACACCTTCTGTAAAACAAAGCCTAAAACCCATCGTTATTGTGAATTTTATTTTTTTTTCCTTGGGAGCTCCTCGTGCTGCCCACATGGTGCCAGCTCTGACACCTGCTCTGTGAGTGACAGTGTTCCTCTGGCCACCATGCCCAGAGTATCCACAAACTAGAGTCGTTCCTGTCCCATCAGCTGAATTTTTTCATGAATAAAAAAATGGGATAATTAGGATATCTTTGTAGAGTGATAAAGGAAAATATTGAGTGTAAGAAACAGCATTGACCTGAGGTCTCCTGAACCCATAGCCAGCCCTCGCAGGGCGTTGGCCTGAGCACAAAAGTGCTGTTGGGATGTGCAGCAATGAGCAGGGCTGGGACTACATCCCGCCTTGGAGGTGGCTCCCTGGGGCAGGATGTTTCTCCATGTTTGCAGAGGCTCATGCTGAGGACATTCCCCAAGAGCTAATACCCCAGCGCCACTGAAATCAGCGGTGAGACTCCCATGGGCTTACATTAACAATGAAATAATTTTTCCACTCTGATGATGAGCTAAATTCAGATCAAAGTTTACCTCCTCTGTGCTGTGTTTTTTTATCTGAACTGCATTTTACTTTACTTTTATTTATGATAAAATTCAATAAAAGGACAGAGAAGACTTGGATTGGTTTTTTGGATAGAAATCCTGGCTTAAGCAGTTAGCCAGTCATTGACCAGCTCTTGTGGCAGCAGCACTTAGATGCTCGGCAGAGCTTTTAGAGGGGAAGTAAAACAAAATCTGCTACATTTTGAAAAGCACTTAACTAGTTTTGAAAAATACTTTTTCTAATAGTAATTTATTTTCCTGTACCTGATATTACTTCCCTATGAAAGCTGTTTTCCCTGACATGGAGAAATTACCCTACAAAATTTAATGTTAGTATTGACTCCAGGTTTTCAGCTCTTTATGGATGTTGCTGCCGAGAGCCCTGTAGTGTGCCAGTGGGATCTGTACAGTAGAACAGGGAATGAGGAAAGATTGAGGTCTCCTAGTCACAGCCAGAGAAACATTGAGCTACAAGACAAGTTTGTAAAAAAAAAGAAAAAGTCTGTCTTAAACTTATTTATGATTACATTCAGTTAAGTTTCTTTGTTACCTTTCTCAACGCAGATGAATAATTTCCAAAGCCTGCGTTCTCATTACTGATCTGATTTTGACTTCTTTATGCTTTGAAAATTAGAGTGTTGCCACATCTCAGTTTCCCTGATTTTCTCTGTTCTTTCCAGAACATTGTATTAAAGGCTCGTCCTCCATTTGTACTTCCATACCCTGTGGTCCTACTCTGCATCTCTTGTTACAAAAGAAGGAATGGTGCCTTTCAAGAGACAGTCATTGAGTATATAGATGGTTGTCCATTTTAAAAAGGAATGAGGTCTAGCAAAAGGGCATAATTGATTTGTAATTGTGATGGATGGATGAAAAGTGAAACAAAAAACACGGATCAAATTGCAAATGGACAATTTGTCCATGAAACAATTTCACTGTGGTAACAGACGCAGATACTACTAGGTGGTTCAGGATGTATTTACTGAAGCTTTAATGTTTTTGAATCTTTATGGTAGGAAAGGATGGCTCTATGAAGGTAGTTTTTGAAAACAGACTTTGACCAGTTCTATTTCAAGTAGAAAAATCCCTGGAGAAGTTCAGGTGAATCTGAAAGGGTTACTGTTTTTCATCCGCTGGAGAAAGCAAAGGGATTTATCTAGCATTTGCATAATTTTGTAGGATATCTGGACCTGGGGATCCCCAGTGTATGCTGAGGAATTTGCAATCTGAAATGAAAGATCAAGATCCCTCTTGCTTAACAAGGAAAACGTTCAGCTATCATGGCAGTTGCAAATATTGGAGAAATATCAATCACAGTTTTCAAAAGTGTCAGTCTACTGGAATAACATATCCATGGAAGACAGGATTGTGTAACTTTATTAGGCTATTGTTGAAATGTATTTGTTTGACATCATGAGTTAAAAGATGGTGGCTCAAGAGAAAGAAAATAGGAAATCAGCTAAGAGGGCATCTAGAGAATAGTCAGAGAGGCAGATAGTTTGATCTGGTGTCTTTGGTTTTTAATTTTTTTCTTCTGTCAGTAAACTATAGGAAAAGGGTGTGGTTTTACTTGCTACAAGTTTCTGTGTTATATTTGGGTTACATGAGAGATGATGTATTGACATAGTTTAGATTTCCACATGTGGGACATGACAGAGCATTAATGTCTGAATGGGCCACAGTATAGGTAACATAACAAATGTATGGTGGTTTTGTTACTATATTATTTTGTTGTTATTATATTATTGGACTTGAAGATCTTAAAGGTCTTTTCCAACCTAAATGTTTCTATGATTCTATTTGTATTATGAGAATGGAGAGTCCTAAGAAGTATTTTTAAAACTCACATTGACAATGTGAACTGCTCTTTTCCTCATTTACATAGGCTATATGTAGCCATATATCAAAAGGTAGCCTAAGAGAGTCCATACACCTGGATTCAGATCAGTAACAAAATTCTGCTGGATTCCAGCTCACCTTCAAAAGTGCTTCATAAATCCCTTTCCTGATAAAATCATGTCAGAATTCCATGGAAATTAATGGAAAAAGCGAAATAAATGATTAGCAAAAATAAGCACAAAATTCTCACTTGCAGTCAATATAAGGCAGATTTTTGTGCTGGCTCCTGCAGATCGTAGCTCTCTGTTCTTGCTGAGGACATCGATCCTTTGGTATTCCAGTCTCAGGAGCTGTCTCTCTGTCTTCCTTTTTCATCTCAGAACAAAGTAATGTGTTCTTCAACTTTGACCAATGAGATTGGCAATATTACAGGAGGACTAATCTTATCTGTCCAAGAACCATTAATACTAACAAAAATATGCTCTAAATGAGACATTTATACAAATCAATATACATTAAAATGTATGGTGTGCCAAAGCAAGCCAAGCAGAACTTGTTCTTTAATCTTCATTAAAAATAAAAGATTAAAAATTTATCTCTTCTTTCCTAATGCAGAAAGGTATGGTGAAGGGAATGTGACTCGAAATTTTAATGTAACAGCACTTAAATTATATTATCTATACAAAATAGGATTTTCAAAGTGAAGAAAGTGGCTAATGCATTTAAAAAAAAAAAAACACCCCAAAAAATAAAGGTGTTCAGGATCTGTATTACCCTGTAATGGCAATGGCTTTTTAGAGCGAGATAGAGAGGCTGCGTTTGTGTAGAATTAGGCTTTTTAACGCTGGACAGGCTGAACTGAGGTCTGTGTCCCCACAGCAGTATTTCTTTTTTTGTGTGTGTGCCTG
>KZ507340.1:29073-44659 GCA_002844005.1 Limosa lapponica baueri
ATCTTGCATCCAGGAAATGTTTATACTTGTAAATAAGATAACATTTAAAATTTCTGTTTTGAAAGCCAGGAAATGTTTTTTCACATTTGGAAAAAACCCACCTTGGTAACGAGATGTATCTGCACATGTTGCATGGGATATTAGACAATAATTTATACAGCCGAATGTGTGTTCACCTATTTTCAGTTTATGAGCACAGATATACTGGGAACAAAGATATACCTTCTGAGAAGATAAGTGCTTTTTTAGAGATCTGTGGGGTCTCTGGGGTTTTAATTAGGGATTTTTATAGCTTTTGTATACTAGCTTCTAAGACCTTTTTACTTCAAAATAAAATTCAGATTTTTGCGTCCTCCCTTGATCAATTTTAAGGCCAAAAATAAAGGTGGAAAGAATCTATGTCTAAATACTAATGAGTGCCTCTCTAAAACAGGAAGAAGTCTTTTGACAGTGTATATCAGTAGGTGTGTATGGATTTTATATATATTAAATCATTCTAGAGCATTTGTAATTTTAGAAATCTTTTAGTTGTGCTCCTGGACTTAGGCACTGCCTGGTGAATGCTGCCTTTTAGGCCATCCTGTTCCATGCAGGTCTTACGATGTGAGCAATGTGTGTGTATATCTATATATCCTGCTTTCCAAAATTTGTCCCGTTTACATGTGCTGTTGATTAAACTGTTTTGGTTGGTTGTTGCTGAGGTGGTGGTGGGTTTAAAAAAACCCAAATGTGCATTAAGGACCTTGGCATTTAAGCTATTAAAGTATAAATGAAGACATAGCTTGCTCCCTGAATGGTTGTAACAGCCTCCTGAGCCTCATCAATCATGCAGCAGCCCATGCCAAGGCTGAAAAAAAAAAGAAGAACCTGTAACAAAATGTGTAAATATCTAAACAGTGCTCTATGGAAAGGATTTGTGCTCTCCTGCCCTTCCCACCCAGTGCGTATCAGTGTCTACCTCTGCCTTGGGAGCGCTCATCTCTCCCTGAGAGCCTCCACTTGGCTGATCCCTTGTTAGCGAATGTCCCATGCCACCTGCATAGTCTTCCTCCAGTGCTCACCTCTGGAGTAGAACCAAAGCCTTTTCGTGGCATGCAGGCCATGCAGGAGACTGGCCAGTGCCCACCTTTCCTGGGCCCGCTGGGTGCTGAGCTGGCGTGGAAGGCTGTACGGGAATTGCCTTGGGTTGGGTGAATTTAATTCTTCTGAGTTTCAAATGAATGCTCATTTAGATATCTTGAGAGCTGAGCGCGATACATCCAGTTAAGCAGTTTTATAAGGGTTGAAATTAAATGTCTCGGAATATCATTATCTGCCACTGAAAGCTTGTGCCAGTGATGAAACTGGCTGCACGGGAATTACGAGAGCTGAATTAGATCACATGCTAAGTGACAGGTGAGCTTAATAGGTTTTGACTGACACAAGCAGAGCTGACACATAAAGACTGCATTTCTCAGCCGTGTACTCAGTCTGATTACAGGCAAGATATTATAAATTCTTTCTTTGCAGAAGAGAAGTGGCTCTGTGAGGTCTCAGCTATTAAAACTGGCCTCCATCGAAGGCACTAAGTGTTCAGGGCAATGCAGTCACCCTGAAAAACAAAGTTTGTTCATGTTTCCAGTGTAATTACAAAGCTAGAAACATATCAACAACCGTGCCCTTCACGCTGAGAATTCTTTCTATTACAAAGGCAAATAGTCACAAGGAATAAAGAAATAGGAAAGGGGAAAAATTGGCTGTACTCCCAGATAACTGTAACTTTCAGAAGCTGTAGTTCTGCCCAGTGCTAACACAGACTCAAACAGCTACAGCAGCGATGTGAGAAAAAACAAGCAGATGAAGAACAAAAGAGAGAATAAAGCCAACAGACACCACATAAACAAGAATCAATTTTCTATGGATAGTGCTAAGGGCCTGGTTTTGGCTGAAAGTGTCAGGGAACCACAATTAAGATGTAAATTATGAAGGGATTTTTTTTTTTTTTTTTAACAAGATGAGGAAGGTGATTTGCGAATGTTGAGTGGAGCATTTTTTATTGGGCTCTGAGGCTGATCAGACTCCTGTGAGTGCCACTGAAAGATGCTGTCCAATTTTCTTGAGGAAGGACATGGGGACAGCTCTGAACTGTTGGAAGGGAAAGTGGAGGCTGGGTTGGAGGTACCTGCTCAGCCTAGATGAAATCCCCACAGAGGGAAGGGATCTCTGCCTTTGAAACTGAATAGTCCCTGTGGTAGTGGAACCATGAGCACAAAAGTTGGAAAAGAAGGAAAATTGTGGGCAGCAGAGCTGGTAAAGGATATTCTTCTAACCTGAAAGGAATGGAAAATGAAGTGTATCTTTCCAAAAGAAAATGCCAAGTTTAAAAAAAAAAGCAAAACAACTACAGAGGAGTCGTGGATACTTTAGTTTGAGAATTCTGGGGAGAAAATAAAGTAGAAAAGAAGCTGTAGTTACTATTTCCTAGAGAGCTGGTGCAAGTGATACCACCCTTAGAGCCCTGATATCAGCCCAAGCCCCCATGGAGATGGCACATGCATGCAAGGACTTGAGCTCTCAGCTTCGCTCTCTGATGTTTGGGGGTGAAGGGATGCTCAAGCAGCTGGAGGTAGGTCAGCACCAGCACAAACAGAACCTGATGACCTCCTGATACCTTCTGTGGCTTGGTGAAAAGTGTGCTCTGGTCCCAGCAATGCATTTCACCATCTCCAAAGAAGGACTCGCAGACAGCTCTGCCGTCAGAAACTTATTTAGAGATTAGAGGGATGTAAAGTTCCTTTTGCTACAAATAATTTATGGTCTTCGCTTTTCATAGCTATTTTGAAATGTTGTCTTCAGCTGGCGTTTAGATGATAGCTCTGTCAAAAGCTCTCTTAGTCAGCAAAATATTAATAAATAGTTCATGGCAAATATCGTAACACATAGATTATAAATATGACTTATCCTTGAAAAAGAGCATAAATCAAAGTAATTGTTGACAATCTAATTCAGAAAGGCTCTTTTTTTCACACTTTCGTGCATCATCTGCCAAAAGAAACCCCCAAGACTGTGGAAGTTAGACTCAGTGCGTGACGCAGTAAGAAACAGATGGCAAACTCTTAACAGATTTTAGGTTTAGGCCACGTCGTAGTAAAAGTTCATTTTTTTAAATATTAGTGACCTCATTTTTGAAACTGCTGGCAAAGGTTGTTGTTCATTTAATACTTTAATATTTTCAATACTTTAATTTTATAATTAAATTATTATACTACTATATTATTAGTATTAATATATAATACTTTAACACTTTAATTTTAAATTTTATTTAATACTTTTAATACATTTAATATTGTATTTAATGTAAGTAAATCATTAAAAATAGAGATTCATGGGTTCCTTTGCTGTTCACAGAATACTAGAGTACCAGGTTGGAAGGGACCTTGGGGATCATCTGGTCCAACCTTTCTTAGCAAAAGCACAGTCTAGATAAGATGGCTCAGCACCCTGTCCAGCTGGATCTTAAAAGTGTCCAATGATGGGGAATCCACCACTTTCCTGAGGAGATTATTCCAATGGCTGATTGTTCTCATTGTGAAAAGTTTTCCTCTTGTGTCCAATCAGAATCTCTCCTGGAGTATTACCCCTCATCTTTTCCATGTGACTTGTAAAAAGGGAGTCTCCATCTTCTTTGTAGCTACCCTTTAAATACTGGAACATGGTGATAAGGCCTCCCCTAAGCCTTCTTTTCTCAAGGCTGAACAAACCCAATTCTCTCAGCCTTTCCCCGTATGGCAGGCTTCTCAGTCCTTTGGTCATCTTAGTGGCCCTTCTCTGGACCCTCTCCAGCCTGTCCACATCTTTTTTCTATAGCAGGGACCAAAACTGAACACAGTATTTTAAGTGTGGCCTGACAAGTGCTGAGTAGAGTGGGATAATGACTTCTTAGTCTCTGCTGGTAATGCCCTTGTGGATGCAGCCCAGCACCCTGTTGGCTTTCTTTGCTGCTTCAGCATACTGTTCACTCGTATTGAACTTGTCCACCAGGACCACCAGGTCCCTTTCCACAGAACTGCTCCCAAGCCAGGTATATCCCAGCCTGTGCATAATCCCATTCCTGGATTATGTTTTTGCAGGTGCAAGACTTTACACTTGTCCTTGTTCAACTTCATAAGCTTCTTGTTAGCCCACTTCTCCAGCCTATCCAGGTCTTCCAGCAGGGTGGCTTTATCTTCTTAAGTGTCCACTTCCCCACTCAGTTTGGGGTCATCGACAAACTTCATCAGTTTACACTTGATCTCATCATCCAGATCACTTAGGAAGATATTAAAAAACGTTGGGCCCAATATCGATCCCCAGACAACCCCACTTGTGACAAGTTGCCAGTTTGAAAAGGAGCTATCTACCACAACCATCTGCATGCTGCCTGTTAGCCAGTTCCCCACCCACGGCACAGACCACTTGTCTAGACTGTAACACATCAGTTTCTCTAGGAGAAGGCTGTGGAGAACTGTATCAAAAGCCTCGGAGAAATCCAGGTAGACGATGTCCATCGCTTGCCCCTCATCAACCAACCAGGTTACTTTGTGGTAGAAGGTGATCAGGTTTGTCAGGTGCAGTTTGCCCTTGGTGAATCCATGCTGTCTTTTCCCACTTCTGTGCTTCATTTGGCTTGTGATAGCCCCTAGGAGGACTTGTTCTATAACTTTGCCAGGGACTAAAGTAAGACTGATGTACCCATAATTTCCTGGATCCTCCTTTAAGCCCTTCTTGTAGCTGGGTGGCGTTAGCCTTCTTCCAGTCTTCTGGGACATCCCTTGATCTCCATGACTCCTCAAAGATTATGGCGAGCAGCCTTGCGATGTCAGCCATCTCTTTTAACACCCTGGGCAGTTATTACCAGGCACCATCAATTTGTAGGGTCAAGCTCCTGTAACAGTTCACATAACGGCTCTTCCTTCACCGGTGCTGGGTCTGTGTTGGCATCAACGTGGACAGTTGTTTCCAAGGCCTGGGGCCCAACAGTGCTGGTGGAGACAGAGGTGAGGAAAGTGTTGAGAACCTTCGCCTTTCAGCGTTGTTGGTGACTAATTCACCTCTCCTGTTTAACAGCAGGCCAATATTTTCCTTCTGTTTCTGTTGTTTATGTACCTGAAGAACCCTTTCTTGTAGTTTTTGACATCTCTGTCCAGTTTCAAATCAAGCTGAGCTTTTGCTTTTCTAACTGCATCTCTGCATACCCTGGCAATGCCCTTGTAGTTCTCAACGGGTATTTGTCTGCTTTTCCATCTCTGGTACGCTTCTCTTTTGGTTTTGAGCAGGCTCATACAGAGTTCTGTTCTTTTATTTAGTTCTGTCTGTTGAATAAAAAGTCATTTGCTTTGAGAAGTTTATTTTCAAAAAAGAATCCAAAATCTTTGCTCTATTCCTAGATGTTCTTATGACTATTACCGTAGGATATCATTGCAGTTTTTACAATTTATGGTCTATAATTGTGTCTTGTATTCATATAGTCTTAAAACAAAGCCTCTGGCATGCATTGTGGAAAAAGGTTGGGACTTAACAGTATAAACCTATGATGAAAATAGGAAGATGAGATACTAACATTATTTAGTAACGTTAGGCTCAAAGGAATGTTATTCCTCCACAAAAGACCTTTACACAAAAATAGTTATAGCTTAATTGTCTAAACAGTTGTGAAGTCAACAGAAGAGCTATGTGTAGTATCT
The DNA here is from genome assembly GCA_002844005.1 of Limosa lapponica baueri. Lineage (NCBI taxonomy): Eukaryota > Metazoa > Chordata > Aves > Charadriiformes > Scolopacidae > Limosa > Limosa lapponica. Next base: position 34,776 of record KZ507340.1, read on the forward strand.
TCAGCCAGAAACACGTGCCAGAAGTCTTTCTGAATACAAAAAGAATTCATTTTATTTTTATATTTGACTGAGTTATAAACTAGGAGACAGCTGCAGATTTCTTGGCTAAGCATTCCTTGAAAGCTTGAAAATCATTTGAGCATCTCATCCTAAATCTACATACAGTTAAAATCTCATTTGACTTCAGTACGCATTGGGCCCCACAGTTGCTGGCATCACCTGCTTGTTCTGGGAAAGAATACCTACTTAAGTGAACTGAGGAAAATTTATTTCTTAATGTTGTAATGGAAATTCAGTCTTCTGTCATTACAGAACCCCAGAAACTGGTACATATAGAGGTAATGTTGGTAGCAAGATCACTATATCTTGATATTTATTATAAGTGTAATTTCTTTGAGAGGTGTGAATCAGCCACTGTACAGAAATAAAAAAGAACAAAAAAATAAATAACAAAAGTTACCTTTCTGGATTTTTTTAGCCTTCATAGTGGAACTTCTAAAATGAGGGAGAAGGGTACTGATGTGATCTAAACTTCCAACAGAGCATTCTCCTCTGGTAGAAGCTGTATTTGTTTTCAGTCTTTGCAGAGATGAAGACACTGGCCATAAGAAAAAAAAGTGAATATACTTACATGGGAATATCATGACTTTTCTTACAATTTGTGTTTTTTCAGAGGGTGGAATTCATTTGTGGGAAGAGCTTTATACGTGATGCTGTTTCTGCTGGGGCAGTGGTACACTGAAATTCAGAGTGGGCCTCCAGATGGGTTGTGATGTGGCAGCTGGTATGCTTTATCTGTGTTGGCTTTATGAGCTGGGAAGCCTGGTAAGCAAGCGTTGTCAATAAATCTCTGCTTTTCCATTTTGTTTCCAACCTAAACTTTTGAAACTTAGCGGCAGTTCTGACTGAAGTGTTTCTCAGGTGACCCAGGACCCTTGCAGATGCTGTGTCTGATTTGCAGCTCCATCCCTGAGGCATTCGTGGTCATTTTTTGCTGTAACCTCTTTCTGTTTGGCCTGATCTTGTCTGTCGTGCTGGTACCCAGCTGGTTTTCACAAAGGTCACTGCATCTGCTCTAAAGGGACTTCAAACGCTTCAATTGAGGAACTTCTAAAATCATGTTATTTAATGAAACCAAGGGTTTCCATTTGGCTTTGGGCACATTTCTATCAACTTGTAAGCATGTACTGCAGTTCTTTTTATTGAATGACAGGTGATATTACAGCAATCAGTCAAGCGGCTGTTTTAAGATGCCTCAGATGATTTGTCTATGCTGGGATGATTCATAGCTCCATTTTTATTTCATAATAAAGAGAAAGTGAGAAGGATTCTGTCTTCTACCGTGGTCGTCACTGCACTGGATTGCCTACCTGTATCCATGACCTCTTTTGTCCTGTTTTGAAGTTCAGTAGAAAGATAAGTGTGAAGTATCACAAGAATTTCCTTATAAAATACACGTCTCCCATTTGTTTCTGGCAATTAGCTCTTTGTTGCCTGCAAGTTTTCTTTAATACCTGGCTCTGTCTAGAGTAAGTTATTGGCATCTTAAAAGCAAATGTGGTATACAGCTGCCAAAAACTTACAATAGCCAAACTTCTCAGTATTTGAACCATTTTTCTGTAGTGTATCTCTGCTTCATATTTCATGGCCCCTTCTTTGAAAAGCATGCTGACTCTCATACATCAGTAGCATCCAATAGCTAAGTATGCTAATGTGCAGAACAAATCATTACTTATCAAAAAATAGTACTCGGTATCATGAAACAGCAAGCTTAGAAAAATGGTGATGGATGTGAGACATTATGTACAATTTCACAGTTCTTCAGGTTCTGATTTATGGATGTTACTGATTTTACTGGAAACTTATGTGTTCGGCAGAAATCCTAAGGTCTAGTTATCAAAGGTGGTGCTCATGTACAACTCTAACTGAAATTGTCATAACTTTTCTCAAAATAGTCATATAAATGATTTTCCAGGTTTTATCCAGATTTATCAAATGAACTGTTATAGCAAAAAAAAAATAATGGATTGGCAGTGTGTCTGTTTAGGACAGTCCAGAAGACTGTAAGCGTGGAGCAATATGTGATTAACATCATTAGATCACTTAATGCAGCATCAAAAGGAATATAGAAGGCAAATATAAAATTGAACTGAACTGAACTCTGAGCTATAGATATCTCTGTAGAAGAGATAGAGGCAAAAAAGGTAGGAATTCTAAGGAGCTTGTATGTGGATGTCCATGCTTAAAGTCTGTATACATAGGGGGAGTAGGTATATTCTCAGTCCATTGGGAATTCTGCCTCTGTCTTTAATCAAGTTTTGACTCCAAATAGTTCATAAAACATGAAAAAACTATTGTTACCATGTATTCCAGCAGCCATGGCTTAATTTCCTGATTGAAATTAACTCATGCCATTTAGAAAATATTGTCTGGATTAGAATATTTTCAGCTTTAAATAATCACTAAAGCATCATGATTAATTCTAGTCACTGCTTTAAAAATATCTCTAGTTTTAAGTATATTTTTCTATACCAGTGTCCAAAAGCTGAATTTTATCTCTTTCTACTGGCCTGAATAATACATTTTCAATCTTGTTCACCATGTAGTTTCTGGTAGGCTTTTAAGTTTGTTTTGATTTGCACTGCGAGGAACTCTGAGACTCAAATATGGAATTTCTGAAGAATCAATCTAAGAGCTGATCTTATTTGATGTTTTCTCTAGTCCTCTGGAGAAAAATGGGAGGATGCTAATGGAACTGGTTGAAAAAATGGGATATATTGTAAAGGGAGGAGGGCGGCAATATCACAGAGAACTTCTTGAATGACATTTGACAAATAAATAGTAGACACTGTTTAAAACCTGGGAGGATGAAGTGCAGTGTTATGCATTGAAGGATGAACAATTTAAAAATGAACAAATTGGAAGACTTTATCAGGTGAACATGATTGATAAGCATGCATCTGCATCACTCAAACTTGGACAGGTGTAGGAGATAAACTATAGGGATCTTAGAAAGGGAAGGGGAGATGGGGAATAGAGAGCAAATGAGCGTGGGCAAACATTGTAAGTGATCAATTTATATGGCTTAATAAATTACCACTCACCAGCTTAGTCACAGGAGCTGTGCTGCGTGTGATCCCTTCCTGCTCCTCTTGCACTGTACATGTGTTGGTTTAAACTGCCTTGTGGATGGTGATGACACAAAGAGCCTCTCAGACCTCGCCATGGATTAGATGCTCTGGTTTAGGTGTCGTGTTGTACCCTGGACAATCATATCTCGACTGATTGTTCGCAGTTATTAGCCTTGGGAGATAATCAAGCTCCTTCCATTGTTTACCGGGTTAATTTCTAACTTTGCTTTTTTTAAATGAAGCATCCAGGACCAAAAATAAATATTTCTTATGTTTTCACCTTTCATTAATCAACCTATAATTTTACAAAGAGGCATCTTGTTAGTTGGGCAATGATCTAGTCTTTATAAACTTAAGTTTGATTGGCATTAATTACACTTTTTAAGTTCTGTGCTTAATGAGCTCTGCATCAGTCATTCCTTTACTTGGCCTGGAATCATTGTCAGACTGATAATTATATAATTACTTTGTCATTCTGTTTATCTCCTTTATATGTTGACAAAACATTGCATTTCTTTTACTAATCCAGAAATTTGCTAGATTTTGAATAGGCATTAAAAGTCAATGACAATAAATATGGCTTGTTTGAAACGTACAGAAGGAACATATTTTGGCCCTCCTCATTTTATGATGCCTATATTTAACAGCTGCTGCTTGGCATCTTCAATTCATTTTTGGAAAGAAAGTGACTCATCATCTCATGAACACAGTAAATCACTTGGCTCTTAGCAAAATAACAGGTAAGCTACGATACAGTGAATTTATTTGTGTTAATTTTTCTGCCCTTTTTTTTCTAGTAATGGAGAAATCCCATTGTTGGAATTCCCTACATCTCTACCATGCATTACAGAGTTTTCTGAACTTTGGGGAAGGATATTGTAGTTTTAACTATAATGTTTTTTTAAAGCAGATGGTCAGAGCCTTAACCCTGTGACCCTTCCCTATCAGTTTTCCAGAGTTTCCAGCTTCTGCTTCAAATTCATTACATTGGTTACCAGTTTCTTCTCACAGTCATGTATGCTAGATAACAGCTTTTGCTTCCCAAGCTTCTTTCCACATCTTTTTTTTTTTTTTTCAGATGTGGTTATATTTTTCTAATGTGGCCTATTTTCTTTATTATTGGAGATATTTGCAACTTATATTATTTTTGACCCAGTTAACTACTTAATCAAGTCTCATTTTCTGTTACTGTTTAAAAAGAAAAGCTTTCTATTAGTTTATAAACTGGTGATTATGGTTTTCCGGCTCTTTTGGTGATTTGGTGTCCTAAAGAACAGCTGATACAAAGTGCTCTTCTGGTGTGTTAGAACATTGATTCATAAACACTTAGGGGCATTTTCTTAAGGACTGACAGTAACAAGATGCTATTTCCTTCTTCCTTTTGGCTCATTGATGCTTTCTGAATTATAAATGTATAAATTTGAATCAATGACCTTCACTATTCCCATGAAGACTTTCCACCAGCATTTACTAAAACCAACTAGGTCAAAAATACTCATTGAAGGGAAAGAAAATGGATCATATTACCTTAGCACTGGAATATGTTGCAACTGAAGTGCTCTATTAATTAAGCCTTTGCTTAATTTTATTTTTGTCATTGTGATTTTGTGTGTAACGGGCCTTTTCATTCATTCCTTGTTCAAACCATTCTGTGTACCAGATTTTGTATTGGTTTTGTACCTCTCTAAGCAGTCCACCTTCTAGGCGGTTTTTCAGCCTGAATCAATCCTTATTATACCATATTTGTTTGGCAAAGAAGGACTGATAGCCTCAAAAGCAAAACCATTCACTTTCATCACTCATCTAGCCACTACTTCATGTTCAGATCTTTAGCCTTCTGCCTTTCTTTGTTTATAAGAGTTGAGATATTACCACAGAAGTCACTTTGATATGCATCTTCTACTGTTACAGAGTTACTCTAAAGACTTCTACAACCATTTGTGCTAAGAAGTCTTTTTTTTAGTGCTGGAAAAATAGCACACCATCCTGCTGCTGTCCTGTCCCCATTGAGGGCTATTGCCCTTTGCAGTATGGCATCTCACAGGCACCGCAATGTGTTCCTGCCTGCTTGGAGGCACCTCCATGAGCATCTCACTACTGCTCCGTTTGGCACTCCCCAGCCGTGTCCTGGAAACCTCTCCGTTCTTTCCCATCCAGATGACCTGGAACTGACTGACTATTTAATGCCTTGCATTCATTTTTCCTCTCATGCTCATCCTCAAGTACTTCCAGACACAGACAGTGTTGCTTGTCCCTCAAAACAATTTTGCAGTGCTTCCCAAACCTGAGTATCCCACTTGGTTGCTCCAGGTCTGTCCTTGTTCCTTTTTTTACACAGAAGAAAAAAAAAAAGTGAAGAAAACATGACACATCCACAGCTCATAGCCACTGCCATCACCTGTGAAGCAAAGCTGCCAAGGAAAAGAGCCACTTTCAGTCATTTTTCAGACTCCTTTGTTCATTAGTCACAGTTTTGACAAGCTGCTAACTCTCTCTAAGATTCACTCCATCCCCATGCTAGAAAGAATGACAAATCACTCAAAGTTTAGGCAACAAGTTGATCAAAGAGTCAGCAGTGATAATGCTGCAATTCTTAGTGGTGGTAACAACTCCAGCCTCCTACCAAAATAGCTTGTCAGCTCTGCTTCATTCAGGTATTCAAACCCCCCAAAACACAGACAGTCAAATAAACTGGCAGACAAATAAAGTGCATCAAACACGAGTTTGACATCAAAGTTTGAGCTCCCCACATCTGCCAATACACATTTTATTTGCCTCACCTGTTTGGTGCTGGTGCCACTTGCTGGTTTCCTATCCCTATCTCTGCAGTGCTGCGCTGACTCAATATTGATGACTTTGAAACTTCAAAAAAGCAAACTTTATAGCCTTTCCAAGTGGTTATAACTTGGGTTTTAATGCATGTATAGAGCCAGATTTTGGCTACGTAAATTCTGGAGTCCCAGAGTCACTTGAGTGAGTATCCACATTTAGGAGATAACGGCTTTCAAAGTGCGTTTGATATCCCTTGGCAATCTTTTTTTTATGAGGATACATTTTGCTTGGTTTTTTTCCACAGCTTATGTCACGCAGAATAGGAGACAGCAGTGGTATAAAAAGAGGAGGTAATGCGTAGTAAAGTGGAGAGAGCTATTAAGTGATTCTCTTCAAATAGGAAGGTTTACCTTGGAAAATTCGCATACTAATCATAGCTCAGGGACACACACGGTTTTATTAAAATGAAAACACATTACTGAAGAGCATGAACTAAAAAAAAGGAAATCATCTTGTGCTCCAGTGACCAACCATTATGCTGTGTAAATACATGATCCCATATGTGCAAACTGTTGTTAGTAAACATTTGTGTAGGGTTTTTTATAGCAATTTAAGAAGACTTAAATAAAGGATCATTTTTCTTAGCTAATAAAGAATCTTTCTGATTTTTTATGGACTCCAATTGCAAGAGATTAGATATGCATATTCTAGTATCACTGTCAGTACCAGTATGGGTTCTTTACCCATCAACAATTAAACTTTCTCTGCAAATAACTCTCAAACCATCAGAGTGAAATTTGGATTTTATTTCATGGTACAAGCTCTGACATTTCGGTAGTTATTTTTAGCCTGGAAATGTAAAAATGTTCGGTTGTAATTCCACGGCAAAGAGGATATTGGATATTTCTGGAATAAAACTCTTGGTATTGTTGTGTTGACCACCTTTTGAGATAAGCCAGCGTTACATTTTAAGCTCCCATTTTATTGTTGTTGTGTTGGACAGATGCACTCGATCTTGCACAATACGCTGTGGACTCTCCCTCCCTTCTCGCCGTGTTTGCTATTGCCTTGACTGGGATCCTCCCACACCGTGAACTCGGCTGACCAAGCGAGCTATAATAACAGCTTTCTTCTCTAAGTGAGTATTCATTTTTTCAGGATAATCACGACGATTAAATCCTACTTGTGTTTTCCCGGTGAAATAAAAAGAGTAGTCAGTGTCATAAAAATCTCAGGAATGTCAACATCAAAACTACAATAAGCATCAAAACCAAAATTGTAGGCTCCTCTGTTTCTACAGGTCCTCTGTTTCTATCCTTGACCTTGCAGTATCGGCTAAAATGCTGTGTTTATTAACTTACCTATTTACGTAGTTTTAAGCTACATTGAAATTTGTTAATGAAATCGATTCTGTCCACTTAATCTCTCATGTATTTGGTGTGTATCTAGTGTCATATTAATTAATTTTATGCATAGGATAAACCGGTAATATATTAAGGTGACCATGAGGTGTGACTTTGTGCAACAGCGCAATTCATTGTTGTCTTTCTGTTGTTGAAGCTTTGGTGTGTAGATGCTTAAATATGGCCTTGTAACTCTGAGGCTATTTTTTATGTTAAAATAGGTAATGGTAACATATAAGGTGCACACTGATTAATTTATTATTTTTTATAACTTCACAGAATTCCCCAAATTTAGTTCTAATTTAGTCTTAATTGCAGATGTTTATACAGTTTAGTTTATACAGGAATTTAGTTAGCAGTTCTCAGTTTCTTGCAAATTATTTATCCAGGGAAGAAGAAGTGGTGAAGTACAGCCACAATATAAAATAATTTTTTAGACTTTGGACAGCAGTGACTTGGATATAAACTGCTGTTTAAAGACATCCTATGTGTCCATATAGCTGAAGATGAAAATTCATTAACTATATTGTAAACCAAGTTCTAATATTCTGAAAATCTAGTCCAGGATTTCTTTGTGTGCCATAAATTCATTATTTCAGTATCTTTTTCAGAACAAAGCAATGCAATAGTAAATCAGCATTTTCACAGACAGTTCTTGATGTTGTCTGCTGCACTTGCTGTTTTATCACATGAATCAAAGATGTAGCATTGAAACTCCAAATGACAACTCAGACTCGTTCAGCTAAAAACTAATATACTGAAGAAAGAGGAGAAATCAAAGAGGAAATGGAGATGAATTGGACTGAAATAGCAGAACTCCATAATGATCAGTCTGGTCTCATACATATTGAGCAAATATACATCAAAGTTAGCAGCTCTAAATGTAAGAGTAGCCTTCTCACCTGCCAACCATTACAGCAAAACAGAGCACACAAAACACTTTTTCTCTGTATGGAGATGTTAATTAAATATTTCCAGTTTTTATCTACACAATGCCATTCCTCAATGATTGAGTGAATATTCTGTGAAACACAATCCAATATATTTCCAGTCAATGTAAGAACCTGATAACTAATTCAGTGGCTGTGGAGACTTTGGGATATTAGGGGGGGGTGTGTGTGTAAACATCTAAACCTCCTGTCGTTGGGGAATTCTTGGAATCTGAGCCCTCTATTTCCTTAGTGCCTGGTCTAACCACTGGCCTACAGTATAAATAAAGGATGAAAAGTGGAAGAAATTACAACTCTTCCACATCTACTTTTTTCTTTCTTTCTGGAGAAAACATTGTCTAAGTGTTAGACTTGCTGAGTTCATAGGACATGTCCCAGTGTCCATCTTCAGGAGAGCTTTCCAGGTCCCACATTAACCTTCTGAATATTGGGTTCCTTCATTTAAGAAAGCGGCAGCAGTTCAGACAGCTATCCACATCCTTTTCTGACAGAACATCTAACTCACTGACTCCGTGTTTTCCAGATCTCATCCCTGCTGATGAAAGTCTTACATATTTCAAAGTTACACCTCAATTTTTAACTTCTCTCCGTGCAGAACAGGGTTTAAATTGATTGAACAGCACCTGTGAGCATCATTATCTTACTGCTGAACCAGGTTCCTTCTTTGCAAAGAAAGGTTAGAATTGCAACCAGCCAAACATTGCCTTAGCATTTTCTCCATAATTTCTATTTGAAATATTCTCTTTAGTCCTACTATTCACTCTTCTAGGGTCTGATAGGCCCAAATTTGTCTTTAATTTCCCTATTGCTTAAGGCATTCCTCTTTCTGTTCTCACTTTATCCATGATGCTTTTTTTTCCTTTTGAAAAGAGTCTGCATCATTCTTCCATACTGTGATTTTGTGATGTTTTCCCATTTACATTTCTCTCTTTCAGGTCAACCTCCACTTATTTGAACAGCAGCTTCCCTTAAAATCCAAGTGCATCCCTCTCTACATGCAGGTAAAAGAATTTATCATTATAATGGACCTGAAAAATACTTTCATTTTCTAATCACATATTTAAATGTTATCTCTTCTAAGAATAGCCAAAGTAGTATATGAATATACAAGTTGCTAATGGATAGTGTTTTGAATTATCCTCAATTTCCTGTGTACTACGACAAGTCCAATTTACTTAATTATTGGTTACATCTTATTCTGACTGTGCTACATGTAAAGAGGAAGAAGAAACTGAGACTTTGATTAAACTTTTGTAATAACTAATTGCAAACCAAAGAGAAGTAAAATTCAGTGTTGGAAAAGTAACAAATTGGATTTTGCTGTGATAGTTTTCTTGTGTGGTGCATGCTTAATACTGTGAAATCACTATGAAATTGCTATTATTATTCTTCAATACAGTGCCCAGAAATTCTTTAATACAATCTCTGCAGGTAATTTACTCCAGAGAACAAGTAGGTGTTACACCGTGATAAAATGACATTTCAGTAAAAACCTGTTTCCTATTTTCAGGCCACTCTTGTATTCCCAGTCGTTAGCACGGCAGCCAAGGTTTGGCTTTTCTTTTTTTAAATAAAAGTACACTTGACCACCATACCAAGGAAAAAAAAAAAGAAAAGCCGCAGAAATG
>KZ507340.1:68046-79663 GCA_002844005.1 Limosa lapponica baueri
TATGCAGCTATCAGTTTTCACATTGAAACTATAGAAAATAGGAACTTCTACGCAACTACCTTCTTGTTTGAAGGAAATTCAGTATTTCAGACAGATCCCCCCCCCCCATTGTATGCATTTTCTTAAAAGTTAAAGGATTTAATTCTTTTATTTCTAAGTTAACAATTCACTGTGTCTTCTTTTTACACTTAGAACACGTCAGTGCTCAGAATCTGCCATAGCCTCTGTGGCTAGTACTTGTTTTGTAGCTATATTTAATCTTCTATAGCCCCTATGTCTACTGGTCTGCAAGTTTTCATACCTTCTCCTGCACTTTCTCTCCAAACAGCCATGTTAAGAAGGCAAGCACAACTATTTATTTTTTTTTCTTTTTCCAGGCAGAGAACCGAGGCATGAGAGATGCTGATGGTCAGAAGCGGTTCAGTCCCTAACCACTGAGATATGGAGACGGGTGTTCAGGAGACTGAGCTCTGCCACTAGAGGTAAGGATGGAAACTTGTGTCTTTGCTGAAGATATCCACAGTCATCATAAGTGCAAACGGCCTCATCTGTATCTGTTTGCTATGAAAAAGAATTGGATCTCTTGTTTTGAAAGAATGTGTGTTGCAAAAGTTACAACTCCTGGCCAGAAAGGTGCCATTAGAGGGAATCTGATACTCTGTCAGTGTTCAGAAGTGTCAGAAAGTCAGCTGGCAGTTGGGTAACTAAGGTTTCACAGCATAAATTCCTCTCTGGATTAACCTTTGCTAGACAGAAGCTTTCACTGCTGTGTGCTTCAGCACCCTTCTCCATTCCAAACCTGCTTTGGAGCCATGGCTTCTTACACAAAGAAATCCTTTCTCCAGGCATTATTCTCTCCAAAGTACAAAACTGATACACAGTAAAGCTGTGTGGCAATTTGTGGTGCCTCCAAGTGCCTGCGAATTTACCCAAATACCTGCTCCGCAAATATGCTTGAGAACCTGCTCTACGCCTGCTTGCAGCAATTTCTGTAAGGACTAACTCCCACGGCCTTGGACAGTCACGGAAGGTGATGAAGAGACCCACTGGTGGCATTACTCATGCTACTAGTGTTTAGAGAGAAGAAGCTGTTAGGGGCCTGCTTTCCTCATGTAGTGACCTATTAAGATCAGGAGAGAACAAATCCACCGTGTGACTGTATGATGTGCAAAAGCAAACAGTGCAGGCTCATGGGAAATAGCTATTGATACGTTTGTTCTTAATGTTATACATACAAAGGGTTCATGTTGTTTGTTTATTTGCTTTCGGTAATTGGGGGCAAATACGAAAAGGCTGCATAGTACGACTCATTTTTAAAGTCTTGCACTCTGGAGAGCGTTAGCAGTGCTGCTGAGACCAGCACCGAGGACCCCACGTATTATTCAAAGATTCTTAGTAATACATTTCCTGCCGGTTCGTCATTTTCCCTGAAAGTTCAATTTTTTTAGAAAGGCGAAGGGAATTTTTGGTGGCTGGACTGAAATTACTGTAGCGTTACAGCTTGTGCATTCCGGAGGAGGGTTGGAGTCTTTGTGTAATGCTGGGCAGAACCTCTTCCTCCTTTCCACAGTGAGACCCCCAGCGTAACATTTTGGACCTGAGACAAAAAGGACAAATCCGACCCTTTTAGCCCCAACCTTGCTGCAGCGTGTCCTGCAGTCCAGAGGGAGTGGGTTATTTGCTTCATCAGCGAAACTGTACCTACTCAAGAGACTACCAGCTGCTTTGCAGATTGATGGAGATGACAGAAGTGCCCTCTGCTAGTAATTCCTGTCTGTTATTACCCTGTTTTTTTCAGTTCTGAGCAGAAGGGGGCAAGCAGTCTGTATGCAAAGTGGCCTCTTGCATACCTTGCTGTGAACAGGCCAATTTCTCATGTTTTAGCCCCAAATGGTCACTGGGTGCTACAACCTTGACATTCCCCATTGAGATCAGGGAATATGAAGCACTTTGCAATTAACTGTTCCTACCAAAAGTCTCGCTCGTAGCTGTCGTCGTCTTTTAAACATCTTTTCGGAGTGATTTATGAAAAAATACTACAGGGGGTCGCATGGCTGCTAAGGTCTGTGTGGTGTTTGTGCCAGTTACCGTAGATTATTGAATCCGGCCAATATCAGTTATTGTGTAAATGAGATTATTATTGCTCCTCCAGAAATAATAAAATGTGCACAAGTCAGAAACGATACATGAATATGTAAATGATGCAGAAGGCCATTAATATCATAAAATTTTGCAGCTTAGTGCTTTGCTTGGAAACCACAGTGGTTGTATTTTGTACGTATCCAAACACGAACAGCCGATTGGTTTCCCCAAGGAAAGGCGGGTTATGGAGAAGTTATATTTCTATTACACAGCATTTGCATAGAAATGATTGCTTCCTATGGGGCTTGATGAAGTAAGAGAGCAAGAGAAAGAGGAAGTGCAATGGTAAAACACCATGATACCATGATTATTTTTTAAACATGGAAAGGAGGACTTGTTATACCCACTTGCAGTGGTAATGATGGTATCAATATGAAGCTCCTTTAAAGATAGCCTCAGATGTAATCACCTTGAAGTAATGCATGTTATTTGTCACTTTCCAAAACCAGATAAAGGTTAGTGATTTATTAAAAAAAAAAAACAAACCAAACAAACACAAAAAAAGTATATTTTCTAGTTCTTATGGAAAACCAAACTTGCTTTTATATCCTTGATGAAATGTGCAGTAGTGAAGCCAAGAGCAGAATAAGACACTTTCACACTCAGGAGCCACTGTTCTCCTGGGCGTATTTGAGGTACATTAGTAAGGAAACTCTGGCAAGCTTTAAAAATGCTGCTTTTCGCATGGAATTAAAATCATTAGACGCGTTTCTAACAAGGGTCATTAAGTACAGAAATGCCATCTGGGACTTGGGATGTCCTTAGTGGAGCTCACTGGAAGCTGGGCAAGGAGGCTGCAGAAGTCACTTTGATGTTTGCAGAGTGAGCACCCGTTCGGTGACCGTCACAGGGCTCTGCGGCGCCCGGGCGGGAAGGGATGGGACTGAGCTCCAGGGATCTTTGTTCAAGGCCATCTGGGTTTTGGAGTGCTACTGAGAAAAACTAAAATCTCGTTCTTCCGACAGTTTCGCTAATGGGCATGCTTTTAATGGGGGATTTAAAATCTCGTCATTTAGATAGGCTTGCTTAGCTTTTATTTGTAATTGTTCATGCTTCTTTCCTAATTACTCCGTGCCCACTAGAGAGTGTGGATGTGCATTTTACAAACCAAGTGGGAAACGGGAGTCATGGCAAAGGGCAGCTGGAGGCTGTGCCAGATGATCTAGCAGAGTTGTTTTCGTAGTGGAGAGATGACAGGCAAGTCAATTGATCATGTGAATTTCTTGAAATGTGTAATGTGCAAACATGAATCAAATCCTTCAGGATCCTGGTACAAAAGCATATTTTCCCTCATTGAAGAGATTTTAAAGAGGAGGAGAATATTCTCATTACAATATTTGTTGTGAGGACAGATTGCTTTCTCTTTTTCCATTCTCATTAAAACCTCTGTCAAAAGGAAGCCATTTGGAGTTTTAATGCTTTATATTTCTTGTAATTCATGATGTTTAGGCTGTAAGAATCTGACCTTTCCACTACTCTGTGATTTGACTGGCTGATTACTTCTTTAAGTTACCACCCATTTTTTTCCATGTTACAAAGAGAGGTAATTAAGGAAGATTTACGTGTCTGTTCATCACTTCTTTCAGTGGTGTAGGTCAGACATGTCCTATTGTTGCATTGAAGTTAAGAAGTATTAATCACTTTGGGTGAACGTACAAAGCTTCCGTTCCTTTTTTTGGCGTTTATTGTTCTCAGGTATTCTAAATGAGAATAAAATATGCAAGACTACTTTCAGGCATGAAAATTAATGATCAAGACAGAATTCACTATAGCATAGACTTTGCATGGAGCCTGGGTGTCGGCTGCAATTTCAAAATAGCTGTTTTCGACAACTTAATGGTCTTTCCACTCCAACAACAGGTTCCCTCCCTTTGCTGAATAACTCGCAGAGAAATGTAATGCATTTTATAAACACCTCCTAACTGAGTTTTCAATTTATTAAAGTTGCTTTTCATGATTCTTTGTTGTGGGTGTTTATAAAGCCATTGTACCAGCATTAACAAAGTATCTCTGTTGGCATATTTTCCTAACCTTTGAATATTGCTAAGGTGAAATCCTCTCCTTAGCTGACATTTATATTAAACTATTTGCAGCATGCTTTCCTGAATAAAACTCTGAATAAAATCTGTTCCTGCTTGTCTAGGTAACATCTGCTTTGGAAACCACGGTATCCTAATAAAAATATATATAATAAAAAAATATAACAAGAAAGGAGATTATACTTTACGTGCACCTATTTTTGAGTCTGCCGGATCTAAGTGCTGTAAGGTAATGTAAAACACTACCAACATTCTATAATTAATTTTTATTCATGTAGAGAAAAATTGGTTGTGAAGCTTAGTTCATCTTGCATTTGTCTGATACGTCCTCTCTGCAGTGCTTTTAGTTTGGTAGAGAAGCACTCTCATTTAAAAGGGGGTCTCCTCTGTGTTTGAAAAACCTGCTTTCATATTTCCCTGGCCACAGATTTTTTAATGGCTTCTTCATTTTTTTTTTTTAAATTATGATTCTGTTAACATTTTGGTACTAATATTATCTGTATGAGAATAAGAGAAATAAGTGTCGGCAGAACTGCAGCACCTCAGGCGTCAAAGGAGGGAGAAAGCGCAGTTACTGTTCAGCCCTGAGACCAAGTGTGAGACCAGCCTTTCCCAGTAATTAAGTGGGAAATTTGATGTGTGGGCTGATCAACATCCAGATATCTAAAGGCATTTCTTCTGATGGCTTTTCAGATTCTTACCAAATCTGAACCCACAAGCTCCATGTGAGTGCTGTGACCACCACCACCACAACACTCTCTGCCGAACCAGACCAGCCTTGCGTGTTTTATGTCTTCTGCCAGGATCACATCCCAGAGCTACCTCTGCTTCCATCTGACCAGGTTTAAGGACTGTATTTGGTAGAAAGGTAAGTGAAACATTTTTGTAGGCTGATTTAATACTGTATGCTCTGCCTACACCTTCTTGAAAATTGCATTAATTCACATTAAAAAACAAATTATCTCAATGACTCTTGCTCCTTCTTTTCCCGGAGTTGTCTGAGGGCTTCCTTGCAGTGCTTTTATCAAGGTCTGTGACTGTAGGTGGACAACCTGTTGCTAAGCTGTGTGTTATGCCCCACTTTTGGGCCCGATGCTTAGGTCTCCTGCATATTGGGTACGGGTTCTGGCACTGGGCATCCCGTGTTCAGTGATATTTTATTGTCTATAAAACTCTGGGAAGCTGCCTTCTTCATATGCAGAGGTAGGAAAATCTTCAGTCTTCCTTCTGTAGGATCCTGCAGTCTGTTCATTATGAGGCCGCATTTCAATGCAATTCGGAAAGCTGCAGTTATGACGTGACATTTCTTTTCCCTTGACAATCATTGTCACAGAAATAGCTCGGCGCTATCTGCAGACTTGGGGGGTGCGTTTTCTTGTGGCTGGCTGGTGACATTATTACAGACAAAAGCTTTAACGGAGCTCATGCCGGGTGCACACTTGAATAGAAGAATTAATTGAATAATCATTAAAGTTTATGGACCAAATTCCTGAATGTGTCCGTGTTCAGAGGGAATCTAAACAGAAGTAGCTCGTAACTCATGCCTTCTGCTAATTCCCTTGTGCATACGAGATGTCACCCTTCATTTTCATAGATCAGTATGGACTTGCTGTCACCAGCACATAACCATATTTACAGTCACCTATTTTGCCCTCTTATGCTAAAAGAATCTAAATTTAACTCTGCTTGAATATAAAAGGACGGAGCGTGGTTGCTAAGGTGTTTAATGTGAGTGTGAACTGTTTTGAAAGTTTAAATTGGTTATTTTTAATATAATGTGCATCGCTCTGCTCTATGACATACAAGTCATGGCACTTTAGCACCTGTGTAATGCTCTCATCTCCACTGGTTTAAAGTTAGAGAAAAAGGTGAAGTGTTGTAATTTAGTCCTAAATCTGAAAGTTTCTAGTTTCAACCACTTTATCTTCTGAATTTATTTCACCCTTTAACTTCAAAATTCAGTGAAGAAGCTCTGAGACAGATAACAAGAATGATCAATCAGTTTGTCAGGTCGGGAATGAAAATGCTGTTTGGGAAGTGAAATCACAGCATATATCGAGGAGAACAAATTAGAAATTATTCAACAAACTCATGGACATTTGTTTGAGAAATGAAATGTTTCTGTTGAACCACCTTCTTTGGACATGCTTGGTTACAGAAGTTTCTTTTAATTCCTCTCTGGCATAAAAGGATAGGAAGAATCTGAATTAAAAGACCCTTTTGGATAAGGCATTCACTTTGGAGAACAGAGACGTGTGTTGCAGGTCCTGCTGTGTTTGCTGCTCAAAAGGGTGAGGGGTCAGAAGGATGGTAGGGGGATGATAAGAAGGAGTAGCACAGGGAAGGGCACCGGGGCTTTTTACTTGGGGCAGGAGATTGGGTTTTAGCTTCTTCGATACACTTGTGATCCTGATTAACCTGGGATACCTTCTACCTGGCATCATCTAAAATCCAGAAATACTTAGAAAGAAGTTTTGTTTGCCTGATACTTCCTTTTCTCTCTGATTGTGCAGCTTTGATGATAACCCCTCTTTGTGTTGCCCCGGTTAAGTATGATCATTTGAAAGTCTCCTGGGAAAAACTGTCTGGATCCCTGTATCATCTGAAAATTCAGGGGGAATTCAGACAAGTGAGATATCTTGCTTCTGCTTTTGCTCAGGAAATTCCCAATGAAATCTGACTGGGGCAGGTTTGTCACCTGCACTTGTGCTGAATCTTCATGATAATTTGGGAAGCATCGAGTGAGTTGACTTCTGATTTTCATCTAAGTCTCTTGAGCATCTGAAAAGACCTAGATTAATCTGCAGGGGGAAAACTCTGCTATAGGCAAGGGAAAAGCATGAAATAGTACCTGCAAAAGGTGAGTCTTTTGGCAGATGGAGTTTCAGAGACATATGAAGTGGGACTGAGATTAAACTTTTTTGTAAGATCAGATACAATATGTTCTATTTAATTCCTGCCTTGGTGTAGCAGTAGCTTTCTGAAAAATAGGATAAGATTTAGTATTTTCATTGGTTTACTTACATGTTTAAAGCAATTTATTGTTTAAATGGCTATAGCATACATCTTTTCTCCCCTTAGTGGTATAATTTTCTTAAATTGCTAGCTATTTTTGGAAGTCTGTGTCTTCACATTTTTCTTTAAAGTTTGTATTTCAGATCAGCATAGAAAATTACCAATGAACTAAAGATATTTTCTCTGGAACTTGCAAACTTTTTCATGTCTTGATTCCTGCAAGCAACAGCAGAGACTGTTTCCCATTTAAATGAATGAGAGAAGTCATCGTAGAAGATTTATTTCTGCTGCCCCATTTTTCTTATTTATTCCTAACATTCTGCCCATTTGCCATGAGCTTCTTCACATTTCAGAAACAGCTAGTCTTCTGTGAGAACAAATTGTGCTATTTACTTCTGTCCTCAGAGGAAACGAATGGTTTAGTGGGTGAAATGTCCAGGACAATAAGGAGAACTGGTGCTGTGTATTCCCAGCCGAAGAAATACATCTTAAGTAAATTGCTCTCAGCTGAAATCATGGGATGTCATGGAAGTAGGAACTGATTTGTATTCTGCTCTTTGTGTTTCTGAAGTGTCAGAGCCTGCCCGTGGGGAGGAAAAGGAAGGTCTGGGCATTGCTATGCAAATAGTTTGCTTTTTGTAGGGCAAAAAAATGGCAAATGGATCTTTATTGCATTTTTCAAATGCAATGTTTACCCTTCATCTTTAAGAGGATATATCTCTGTTATGAACCAAGAGGGAAACAGTAAATTTAAAAGGAAAAAAAAATAGAGTTGTTTGAAATTGCAAGTATATCTGTGCTGTCAAGAGCTTAGCTCCCTGGTTTGGTCCCAAGCCCCAGTCCTCCACACTTATCTGTTAATATTCGTGATTTTGCTCAGCAAGGCTTGGGTTGTTTCAAAGTAAAATATAATCCCGGATTTTTATCCTCCTGTTTTTTTTATTGACTGACTCTGCATCATGCTCCAAACCCATTCCAATACTCCTTGACAACACTCCGTGCTGTTTGACCCACGTTTTGAGCCACTCTGCTTGGCTGCACCCCGGTTCCTTCATTTCAGATCAAGCTCAAAAATCACAGAACTCTTTTCTTAGAAATGCAGGGGGAATACTGGAGCCCTAGAAGTGTTCTGGGTCGGGGATAGAAAGCTTCAGAAGAGACCACCTCTGAGCCCTACTGCCCGCTGGCCACTGATGGCTGCCTGGAGCAGAAACCTCTGTATACATGTAGTGCAAATGCCCATATACATGCTACTGAAGTTATTTCACTGTTCTTCTTTTAAGTGGGAAAGAAGGTAATAAGTGGATGATGTGTCATGAATCCTAAAGGTACATGTCGTATTGCAGCTCGGAAAACGTGTGCGCCAGGAGGCAGCACAAAGTGGGGGAGCAGACGGATTCTTAGAAATTCCAGTTCTGTCTCTTTTCAGGCCTGGTTTGAAGGCATCTGAAGTCAGAGGAGATCTCCTTTAAATGCTGCTTTAATCTCGAATATGCAGAGATGGCTCCTTGGAGTCACTTTGGTTCATTCCGCAGCTTCAGAAGGGTATTTTTAAATTTGAAGATAGAAACATAAAACGATGATTTCAAAGGTAGGTAGGTGCAGCGAGGCACTTCCCACCATGTTTCAGTCCTGCTAAAAAGGCAGTTTTAAAAATCTCATTAGGCACCTCCAGGCCTTTGAAACTCAGGCTTTTAGTGTTGCTATGTGTATTTAACATGATTAGTAATGTCTCCCAAATGATCTTTCCCTACATTTACTTTGCACATTGCATAATTTCATTTGACACTTTGTTGACAGTCACTGGTATATTCTCACACTGAGCCTGGCAGCAGGTGAATCCTGATTAGAAATTTGCCATTTCCTTTGCAAATACGTACATCTGTATGCTAACATAAAATTACTTCTGATGTCACTGATACAAAAGAATCTGATAATCAGGAAAGCAGTTTCCCCCATGAACATGGTTACTACAAGACTCTCTTATTTTTTTTAATTACAGGAATAAGTCGTGGAGGGACTGTAGCTATAAAGGCATTTCTTTTGAACAATTTCTATTTGTTTCTGTTTCCTTCAACTTGCTTTGCAAGAGGAACAACCTGTGTGGTAAATATAATTCTGTGCTTTCCACAGAGCAGATACCCCATAAGCCTAATGTGGATTGCCTGGATTTGAGGACAGTCCAGGCAAAATTCATTTCCTAAATCCAAATAGACTTCTGGATGACTCGTGGTATCACAGTGTATCTTTGAGAGAAGTTTAAAAGTTTAGAGGCTGAGTTTTGCAGAAAAAAGTCTTGGGTGGGTATTGAAAAGGGAAAAATTCCTCGGAGTTCTGCACAAGAAGTGTGATTCACTGCCAAAGCAGTAGAGCAGGAGGTGTCAGTAAATGGCTACTGTGCAATACATGGTCTAGATTTTCATTACAATTTTGCCCACGATTTGAAGAAACTTATAGAAAATATAAATAGCAAATTCAAATATATTTTTGAAATTTCCAGAACTCTGTAAGCCACAGGAGTTCATTACATCAGATACCATGCTTTTCCCCCTCACTTAAAAAAGAAAAGGCTCCTGAAAAGTGGCAAACCCATAGTCTTTTAATTAAAGTTGTGAACAGTGTAATTATTTCAGTTCTCACAACATTTGGGAGAGAGCTGAAGCATGATATTTAAATATATACACACATATATACGCACACATAATACACTTAGGAATATAATCTAGCCTCTTCAATTTTTGGCATCATTCATCTGCATCATATGGTATAAAACAGGGAAAAACCCCTCATTTGACCTGATGCTGGTCTGTTCAGAAACCTGGTGGAGGGAACACATGTCAAGGTTCACTGTTGTGTGCTTCCAGAGTAATGAAGTTCACACCGCAGTGGTGTCGGGGTCCTGAATTCCCATACCCACAAAGTTTGCTCTGATTTATCCACTGTGTTGCTAAGGCCAGTGTTTTCCAGGAATGTCTCTTAAGCAGCTGATAGGAGGGTCGTGAGGATGATGTGAGGGCTGGAGCACCTCTGGTATGAGGACAGGCTGAGAGAGCTGGGGTTGTTCAGCCTGGAGAAGAGAAGCCTCCTGGGAGACCTTATGGCTTCTTCCAGTACCTAAAGGGGCTATGCAATCAGATGTGTACAATTAGCTCTCTGTTTTTATTCTGTAGCTGCCTCTATATAAAGTGCCTGTAAGAAAAGAAGGATCACTTCACCAAGCTGTCAGACCCATACTCAACACTTGTTTCATCTTTTCCTCGACTGAAAGCATCTTTTGCCACTTTTATGATGAGAAAATAGCAATTCCAATTTTTTCATCATTTCTTTCTTTCTGTTCAAATTACAAAGTATTTGGAACAAAGACTGTCATTTGTTATGTGTTTGAACAGTTGCTCCTATAATGGAATCCTTGACCATTTTAGGGGACTATTTAGAACATAAATCATAACGATGCATTGGGCAGAGGGAAGAGAAGGTTTGATTTAATTTTGCATATCCACAGATCTGTAAAATTAAACAAATTGCAAAACAAAAGCAGCGCAAGCCTTCTTTTGATATTACCAAGCAGTAAGCGTGCCATCTGTTACCCAGCTCTCTTCTGTCTGCTGGAGTCCCACAGCAGTTAAGAAAAATGGTCTTTGTGAGACCCTCAGAGGAATATGTCCCAGCGACTTGAGAAATTGAATCAGAATAATATCAGAATGTGAAGATTTTGCTATGGAAATCCAATTATGATCTGTTACAGGATTTATTGTGTTGCCTCGAGAAGTTAGCAGCTCTATGGAAACATGTCCTTCCCAGCGAGCTCTCTTCGCCTGGTTTCCCATTCTCGATGTAAATATAATCGAGAGCTTCAGGTTTTTTGGGGGTTTTTTGGGTTTTTTTTTTGGTTGAAATGCTTCTTTTCCCGGTGAGTTTTAAGGAATCTTGCATACAAAAGGCTATTAAGTTTTCGTTCCCTTTAGTAGAATGTATTTACAGAGTAATACTGAAACAAGTAGTATTTCATTTTATGTTTTAAAAATATTAATGTATTCATTGACAATATGTAAATGAAGAGAACAGCATTTTTGCATAGACAGGAAGACTTAGACTGTGATTTTCACAGGAGAAACTTTTTTGGAGAGATGAAGTTAAGAAATTAGTCGTCAGTTTCATGTGAGCTTAATGAGGCTCCCTCTGTTGCCAGTGAAAAGAAGCAGGCACTTCTCGAGTACAATTCATCCCACCAGCCATCTAGGTAGGCTGGGCAGAGGTGCCTACCTCGCTCCACTGGTTGTAGGAGAAGCTGAGATGACCAGCTTAGACAAGCTGCTTATCAGCTACAGATCCTGGGATGACTTAGTCGCCCTAGTTCAGAGTGACTTTCTGTGGAGATTCGATCATTATACTCCTTTGAAACTGCTGCTTACCAATCTTAA
>KZ507341.1:21003-36727 GCA_002844005.1 Limosa lapponica baueri
TAATACAGCGGAGCAGAGGGAGAAGCTTTGGAAAGGGAGCTTAAAAGACTACTGAAAAATAATTAAAATGCAAATCCCTAGTACATGCCTGTGGCTAAAAGGAGACTGGCTCTAGGACAGGCTCCTCTCTCTTCCTGCCCGTTTCTTTCCGGATGAGCAGCCCTGGCTCCAGGGACACTGTCAGCTTTTGGTGCTGCCTCAGTAACAATGACAAGTCTAATCTCCGTATTTACTTTCTGCCTGGATAAATGCTCTACATTTATTCATTTTCACTTGCGTGGTACAAAACACTAAATCCCTCGTAAGACGCCAGGCTCATGACATCATCTTGGCTCAGCAGATTCATTATGCCTGCCCCGTCTCCCTGGCATTTCATGATCTCACCGGCGCTAATATGCCAACTATCACCCCAAGTCCCAGGCCAGACCCCAAAAAAGCACAGGAGCAACGCAAACGGAGAACCACTGCTGCAGCGGCTCTCCAGAAGGCACTCAACAAACTGCTGCCCTGATAACAAGAGCCTCTGCTTCAGTAAAGGAAATAATTTGCTCCAAGAGGATCTCTGTGCCAGCTCCCCTAGAGCTGAGCTTCCTGCGCCCACATGAGACCGGCGGCATATGCTGTCCCTCGCTTTGTAGTTGATGGACATCTTCCACCGAGGAGTCCCAGGGGTTTTTGTCTCTGACCTGCTGAACCCAGAGAAAAAGCCAGGCTTTTGGCAAAGCAGCCGTGGAGCTCACGCAGGGCAGGAGTGAAAGGAAATTACTGTCCTCAATCAAGTCACTCTGGGACAGGCAGCACCCTGCGAAGCTCTCGCGCTGCCTGATGGTGCTGGCAGGGTGAGCTCAGGGCAAACGCCAGCCGGGAGGCTCGGAAGCTGAGACGCTGCCTGGTCCACTGCTGGCAGCTCGGGGAGATGAATTACTGCTCCTGGGGCAGGAAAATGTGCGCAGCTTCTGCCTTGCATAGTTTCAGAGACATTAATCCCAATTCAAAGGCAATTTAGACCTAAATGTAACATTATGTTGCATAAATTTAAAAAGTTTGAATGTGGATACATGACTACTGACAATCCCTATACATTCATCTCTCCCCGGCCTCATCAATACACCCTTGAAAACAACATCTTGGCATGAGATGCGTTGAAAATGCCGGTTTAAGGCTCAGGTACCCAGGAAAATGCGTTAATCTTCATTACGTGATCTGCGAACAATCATTTAATGACGCAGACGTGCTCTCAGCATGCTGTTAACAAAGGGAACAGTGCAGAGGAGCCTTTGGTGCGCTGGCATTAATTAGCCAGGCTGCTCTCGACTTCCAATCTTCTTGTAAAGTTGCATCTTGTAGAAATCGAGCCACGGAGCCCCCTCCTTCCTCCGGAGCCTGCAAGCAGCTCTGGAATTCCAGCTATGCAGCCGTGCTGGGACAAGAGCCAAGAATGAAGCATACTTTTAAAGGGGAAAAAAACACCCTGCGGTGGAGATGATGTCCATATGGCACCCATTACTGCTGCTCCCCAGTCCGACCCAGCCCAGCCCAGCCCAGCCAGCAGCTGCAGCAGGAATTGCGGCAATGGCTTCCATGGGTTTTGGTTGTTGTACATCTCTTGGAAGCCCTGTCACCCTTTAAAAGACATACTTTTTTGGGAAGGGGACAGTCCATTCAACAGACCTGTCACAAGCAAACCAGTCACCCTCTAGTCCTTCCCCCAGCCAATCACAGGCAACAGTTTATCTTGGAAACAAATCAGTGCTTGTTTTAATCAGCTTCTCAGAGGTTTCTTGCAGGGTCAGTAAAGCCTCGGTTATGGCTGTACTGACACAACCTCGTACTCCATGGCTTTGCTTGAAGTGAGGTTCTTCAAATAATCTCTGAGAAAACTAGAAAGCAGGATCTGCAACCAGATCCTTTGAGAAAGGATGCTTTCCTCTTCCCAGACTCCAGCCACGCTGCCAGGCTCCCACCACAGGATGAGAAGATGGTCTCCCAGCACGAGTGATCCTCACCTATGCCAGGAAATGGCCAACACAGGGAAAAGAGAGAGCTCCCTCTCCCCTCACCAGTAAAATGGATTTTAAAAGAAAACCAAACCTATCTGCCACTTGGGAAGTACTTCCACAAAGTGTGCCTTGAGCTCGGTGCAATCTCGTGTCCTGGGAACAGCAGGAAGCCAACATGCCCGGATCTGAGTGTTTACCACACACTGTGACACACAGAGGTCTTCCAGAGATGGCATCTTTCAAATTTTCAATTTGCTCCCTTTATATTTTTTTTTTTTTGTAATGGTCAATATTTTAGAACAGCTTTCCATCATTGGCAGCAGTGTTGCAGGATGTCCCAAAGGTCAATGACATTACGAACGTTTATTTGGATTAGATGGCAGGAGATAAGCACTTTCATAGAAAACTTATTTCAAGAGCGACGCTCCTCTAAATTCGCTAGGCATGGCTGACCACGAGGAACAGGGAGACAGGGTGTTTATACGCAGGGAGTCCCTGGTTGCGAGTAACAGCAGTCTCCATCCTAAATTCAATGTTGAGTTCAATTATATGGCTGTCGGAGCATCTGCAGCATCAGCAGACACAGTCTGTACCTTCTAAGCACAGCCCTCTCAGTCACCCTACGGACTTCTGCCAAATTCATCTGTGATCCTGCCAGAAACTCCCAGATCAGATAGAACACCAGCTTTCCAAAACGTGAAGCGATCAGAGGAAAGGATCAATCTTTTAGATCTGCTCTGCTAATGCTATTAAGAGAGCAACGTGGGCAACGCGCCAGAACTGGATGCCCAAATTCTAACAGTAGAGAGCTATGTTCCCAAAATACTGGGTGTTGCACAAAACTGCTACACCCCAAGAATATAATTGCATAGACAACTATTGGAAAAGACTTCCTATCTCATGACACAATGCTGGGCTTCCAGGTACTTTTGCTAATGAGGAAGGAAATGCTCCTACAATGAATGGCTGGAAACGCAAGCTGCCAAGAGAATGGCTTCAAGCGCTGCCACAGGAAAGGCAGCAACTCCTCGTGCTTGAAGGTTTCTCAGCAAAGGCTCTGACCTCGCTGCAGAGCTGACCTCCCCGCTTTTACGCAACGGTCAGCACAGCAGAGGGATGGATGGGGCTCACTGTTCCCTTGGGAAAGGGTGTCCTGGCTTCCGCACGAGAAAACACAAAATCCAAGCTTCTTAAGTGGGAGGGATACTTGTCCAACTTTGCGACAAAACAATAAGGGGACAGCGGGAGAAGAAAACTTTTTTAACATTTACTAATCATGCTATCATCCATCTCTCTCCTGAAACTATCAGGAGAATTCAATGTGATTGCACCTACAGCATCAACTGTTGTTTGGCTTGGAGACAATACCACCATATCTAGCAAGCCAATCTTTAAAAAGGAGACAAAGACAAGACCCCTAAGAAGTCAGTCACACAAAAAAACGTGGTGTGTGTGGCTCATGAGGTCAATAGGGGACTGTTTAAAGAGACCTACACAGAGATCTGTCGTGCTCCAACTGGAAGAAAAATGTATAAACCACCGGAGGAAGTGGTTTTCAGCAGGATTCAGTGATGCCAGCACTATTAATACCACCGTCCAGGCCTGCTGTGGGCAGTGGAAATGAACACAAATGGAGAAGGAATGCTAAACAGGAAAGGCAAAACAATACCTAGAACTCAGCAGCTGGTTAAATGGATGCAGATCTTTCCCCCCCCCCTTGCCTCTGCTCCAAACTAACGAGCCTACTGAGGACAGAAATGAACTATGATCTCTCAGTCCAGGTTTGATCACAGTTCCCACCATCGGACCACCATATGAATATCAAACCAGCTCAGTCTCTGCTGAGGACCAGAGCTCGGCGTCTGTTGCAGACTGGAACTGAGTTATTTGAACACAATTGAGGCGGGGGAAACATGTGAAGCACATGTCTGCATTGCGCACGTCTTTAAACACTTATCTGACCCTCCTTTTCCTGAACATAACGTTAGCGCATACACAAGAAAGAAAAACAGTTGCTGTGAATTTTCTGTGTGCTTGCTCAATTTGCTCAAGAACAGTGTGAACAAGTGAGAACAGAAGCGCTGAACTGGAGCTTTCATAAGGAAATCACTTGCGCCTTCTGCTGGAATCCAACAGCCAATTTGGTTTCTGGAAAATTACTGGAAATGTTTCTTAATTAAAAAGAAAACATAAGAGAAAACAGCATGTTGAGAAAGGCAAGTTATTTCTCCATACTGGAGGATGCAGCCAAATTTCCACTAATGGCACGTACATGCCTCAGAGAACAACTGTGGTCCTTGTTTCAGTGAGGAAAACGTTCCTAGCTGTAACCCAAAGCAAGCCTTTCGACAGTCTTTGGTGGGAAATCTGCGGATGGATGGCAGTACAGCTTGTCACCGGACTGATTTCCTCTAGCAGTGCAGAGTTCCCCAGCTGCCGGGAAGTAATGAGATTTGATTCCTGCCGTTCGGACACCTGCACACCCATTTCCAGTCAAACAGCACAGGGAGTTAACAAACCGAAGGACAGTACCTCTGTCTTCACAAGAAGAAGGGAGGGAGGTGATCGGCTAGAGAGAAATTACTGCCAACAACTACCGAGGAGGATGCTTTCATATCACACATCTCCCTCCCTACCGTCTAGCAACAGAAAGTACTTTCAAAAGAGATGGGAAGCCCTGAAATGACTCTTGACAGTACAATCCAGTTGTCCCCCTGATGTGGAATTTACCGGCTTAGCTGGGCATGGGATGGGGAATACGATGCTGCAGATCCCTACAGTATCAGCCCACACTACAAGCACGACCCTTGCTGGCACAGAGGCCAGACACGAATCAGACTCAGTAAAAAACAAGCTCAACTTGCCAAACCTATGAGGTTTGATCCAGTTGCTCAAGATCTGCCTCTATCCAGTAAAAGCTATTACCTCTGACACAATTTCCTGCAAAGAAGGGAAAAGCGCGATTAGTGGGTTGACAGAGCAGCGGTGGCTTCTGGACTGCAGCAGCGTCTGCAGGGCTGATGGGAGAGAAAAAAGTCAGGGTTCTAGAAAAAAAAAATTCATACATTGAAAATTAAAAGAGTAAAGATGCTCTGAAAACCTTCTCCTCTTTTTTGCTTCAAAACACTCTCTGAAAACAGTTTTTTTAAGCCCCTGAAATCAGTAGCAAGGTGCTAGTCCTTCACTTGGAGCACAGAGCTAATGGGCTAACGTGCAAAACATGGTGCAGGCTCGGCTGCGTGTGAGCAGCCAGGGGCCAGGTCTTCCCTCTGGGACTGACTCCCACTGTCCAGGTCACGCCAATCCCCTGGGAAGGGAAAAAGCACAGGGCACTTCTGAAAATTGGCTACGCTTGGCTAACCTGCGATGCATCGCTCACGCTGGGTCAATGGCCAGTCATTTCATTTATCAGCTCTGGCTTCCTGGTATTGATCTAAGGAGGTTTTTGCTTCCTGTATGGAATGGGTAACAACTAATGGGGGAGACATATAATTTTAAGAGATCTGATAATCACCACTAATATTTGGGTACACAGGAGGCCAACTCCCCAGCTGGCTGGTATGCGAAGGGTGTGCTCTCCCCAGCGTTACTCCCCTGCTGGAGCTGGTGGAAAGCTACTGCTTATTTTTTAACAGCTTTATTGTTCATTACAGTGCTCAACTGAGTGGCCTTTCTCTGGTGAGAGAGGAAAAATGAAGACACGAGATTAAGAAGAGCAGAGCAATGTGCTAAAAGTGGTACTGGTGCAGCTCGTGGCATCCCTCGCGTGAAACCTCATGGTCTTCCCAGCCAAAGCTCAGGAGCAGATTGGAGACGGGGCCCTGGTCCTTCCCAGTGCTGAAACACAGGGTGTCACCCTGGGAACGGTCCAAACCTCAACAGCTGTTTCACATCTCTGTCTTATTAGGGATAGGGAAAATGGGATAAACCATGGTTATGGTATTACATAGGTCAGCTATGATGCATGTAAGGACATTGGTATTTTGCTGCTCGCAGACAAAGAGACACTGTCATAGTGAAAATCTCATTTTTGCCTGTGAAAAAATAGACCAGCCAGAGTCATGAGCAACTATGAGATTATCATAATTTAAAGGCATTACTGGAAAAATCATCATTTTTAACTCAGCTTATTTCCTTTGTGCATTTGACAGTGCACTAATTGTTCTCATTGTTCCTCATGCTCCAGCCATTTATTTTCCCCTCACCAAATCCTTGCAAGAACAAGTAAGGATTTTTTAATGAAGTTTTAACATTTCGTAGAATAATACATTCACAATAATATAGTCCAAAGCAAGATGAGAACAGGTCAGAACAATTAAGTAGGGAGTAACCATTTAATCCAAGCAGAGCACTTTTTTAAATGAAAGTGCCCATGTATTTTTAGAACATTGTAGTGTCATATTTATAGCTTCTCAATTAAAACAAAAATAACTGAGTGCTTTTACCTAGTCTTACAGTTCTGTGTTTTGCTTGCAAGGATCACTATCAAACAAAAGAGCTGTACAATTCAGAACTTGTGTATTACTTCAAATTTTAGAACTGTTTACCACAAATTTATGCAAGCACTAACCCTTCCACACCTCAGCCTTCTCATCTCTGCAGCAAAACTATGATACTGCTTGCTCTCACACAAGTGGAAGCCAAAAGCTTTAATTCATTGCTTGTGAAGTACCACTACTTGTTAAGTACTTGAATACTTTCTTCTTCTTTGGACCAACACTTATCGCTAATTTTTAGAGAACAAGTAAGTGTTGAAATGGGAAGATGTCGGTGGCACAGCGGGAGGACACCATTTTCAAATATTTAATATTAAACTAATTGAACACTTATGAATTATCTTTGGTCTTGTCTGACAATTTCTTCTCCAGAAGAAGTCTAATTTACTAAACATCCAGGTCACTGTTAAAAAATAGCCTATTCTCAGTTGTCATCACACAGCAATCAGAGCATAACCACATAGTTTTACATGCAAACGAGCCCCATACCGACGAGCTGTTGGAATCCCATGGTTAGACTTAATTTCATTACATTAACACTTAGTTATTACTACCATTTAATTTAAGCAGCTGATCGCAGATTTAAGCAGTGCTCTAAGATTATTCTTATTTTGATTTAAGCCATTTCCAGCTCCTACTGCCGTTCTCTCTTCAGGCTGCTCACAAGTGCCGTAGGAGAGAAAACCCTGCTCGTTTGTCAGCAAATCACACAAGCTTTACTGAGCTTGTTTGGGACCACGGGGATGTGAAGGGAAGCAGACAAGCAAATATAAGATGAAAGATCTGGTCGAGGCCATTTTCAAGAAAAAAAAATAATTAAGGAGCTGCAGCCACTCTTCCATACGTTTGACTAAATCCATGTATTTTGGGGATGGCTTCTTGTTATTTCTCCAAAGGCCAGACTCACACAGCAGCCTTTAATCGACTCATCCACATCGCTGACGTTGTACAACGGAATAAAAAAAAAACTTTGCAGCTCCAACGTGCAGCCTGGGGAACACACAGGTCAATGGAGTGTGCCTGGGCACACAGGGCAGCTCTCCTTCGCCAGTCCCTCGCCACAAATGCCAATACTGATGTGTGTTTAAAGTAATGAAAGCCACACACCCCCACACCCCCCACACCCCCCCGTGCTTCATTTAGTAAGATTTACACACAGTTTTTCACATCTGGCTGATTACTACATGAATCCCCCAAAGAACCTTCACCTGGAACCCATGTAAGCATGGAATTCGCACACAAGCGTTTCACCGACACAAATACACACACGTGTGAAAGTGCAGAGAGCAACTCACCGAATGCACAGGAAAGGAGCTGTGCCGGTTGAGAAAGGAGTTAGAGACTGACATAGTGAGGCCCTGAGTGGCACCGCTGTCCTCGGGGGTGAAGGGCACTTTAGTTTGCTGGACACAGTAGGAGACAGAAGAGAAAGAAGAGGCAGCATAGGAGGCCTGCTGAAGAGGGGGAAGAAAGCAAGAGACAGAAGACACAAAGAAAGAGAGCACAGAAAAGGCTATGAATAAAGGATAAGAAACACTAACTGTAAAACAATGCATATAATGGCTTGCTAAACAAACAGCTATTCATACAGTTCATCAAAGCCAGACTCACCAATATGCCTTTCTTGAGCTCAAGAGGCATGACAAAAATCACAGTTCAAATCTTTGTTTCACAAATCCCTTAAAAATAAACTCCCACCTCCCCCTTCCAGTTCACCGGTGGAAGGCTGCTGCGGGAGAGAAAACTGTTCCTCGCTGCCCTCTCTTCCCCATGGCGTGGGGGGCAGATGCCCAAAAGAGGAACTGGCTCTTGCTCCTACCCATTAAGCGGCTGACTCTACCTGCAGACTGGGGACTTGGGCTTTCCAGTGTGATCTACGGGCCCTCACTGGTACCGCTGAGACACTGGATAACAGTGATGTCCAGCCGCTTCTCAGTCCAATCCAAAATGATATATCATTTGCACAAGAGGGAGATATTACACTGTAAATAACAAATATTATTAAGGAATTTCTCCTAATTTCCACTATAATAAGGAGTGTGAGGGAGGCTAAGGTATATCTAGGTTTTCTCAGCTCTGACTTGTTGAATATAATGTACAACTGTTTCATAAATAAGATCCAAAGCTCAGAAGAAAGGACTCCCTAATTATTATTTTATAGAGGAGTCCCCCCAGCAAAACTTGCCTACTGCTCGAGCAGCTGATGCCCGTGTGATTTGCTGTTTCAGAAACTCTCATGGCAGCAGGAGCAGAGGAACAAGAGGCTCGTGGCTTTTACAGTGATCGTTGAATAAGGCATCATCTGCTTGCACCACCTTCCCAACAGCGAGGTGAAGGTAAGGGTGAGAGCCTGTACTTGGAGAAACCTTCGCTTCAGGGAAACTGCAAGCAACACCTTGAAGGTATCCGCTTGCAAGATGACAAGAACGTCTAGTGGTCAAACCAGCGACAACTTGGCTGCCCAGATAATGACTAAAGGGCAGCAAAGGAATGCTTTGGGTCAGCAGACAAATTCAGAAAAGGAGCAGAGTTTCCCTCCTGCACAGCGGCTACAGTAAATCTGTGCTTTACACACCCTCTCTCATGATCGTGCTGACCAAGTCATCGCTGGAAACCATCACTAGAGTGTAGCTACCTCTGGGAGGAGGCAGGGCAAGGGACTACAAGGTACAAGTGACTGTGCAAGGATCACACTGACAAGGGAACCACAGCCTCTGGAGAACTCCCTGACCCTTCAGAGAGGAGTCCTGCAGACTCTTCAGTGTCCCTGTAAAACGCCACTGTCCCATCTGCTTAAGGTCTCATCCCACAAAGCAGTAAAGCATAATACTCCATTTAGCTTAGCTGGAAATGTTACTTTATCTTTTTAGGACTCCTACCTGCATCACAGGAATGTAGTAATGCAAATCCCAAAATTAGAGTTCTCGGTTGCTTTTCCCATTTGATTATAAAATAACACCCTGGGACAGTCAAACTTTAGCACAGACAGCATGAAGAAATATTGCAACAGTCGCCCTCATGATGGTAAGACCATGGCTCCGTTCCCACATTTCCTCTTGTTTTGTTGAAGCCATGGCCAATTTAAGTTAGCTACATCAGCACAAAAGATGCATTTTTTTTTTTAATTAGAGCAAACCAGATAATACATATAAACAAAACCCCTAAGGGCTGGAGTTTAAAAAAAAACAAAATCTGAAAAGAAAGGAAGACCCTTAAAAAGAAAGGACAAAATCCCAGCTCCACTGAGGATGCTGCCATCACTGAGGCCAGGATTTCATCCCCCCACATGGAAAATGGCACTGGCTGGACTGTTAAACCCCTCACCCAGCACACAAACACTTGTGGATGTCCCTTTTTGTGGTGGCAGTCTGGGAAGACCAGCAGAAGACTGAAAAACAGGTAAAATCCTGAACCACACAAGGGGACTAACGTGGAGAAAACATGCACGAGTTAATGGCTATACCAAAGTTCTGTGTCTCTGGCAAAGACTGAGCCACAAAACCAGTTATTATGTTTAAACGGTTATTATTAGTGGCATCCTTGACAACAGTTTCAAAACAGCGCCGGGTACATCAGCGCAGCAATCTCTTGAAAATTGCATTGCCCAGCGTGTCAAAATCTTCAAAGCAGTTGTCGTTACACAAGCCTGTAGCCTGGCACGGATTCAGCCACGCCGTGTGGAAGACTAATGTTTCATTTTTAGGGCATTTTAGGACTTTCAGTGCTTATGGGGAACAGTCTGAACGCGGGGTTAGAAAGGAGCTCAAAGTAGATGATGCAAAATGCCTAAAAACAGGTTAACAAGATGCCAAAGAGCACGATGTGGTAACACGGACGAGACATCCTCCCACCACCGCAGCCTGTCAGAAACAGGAGCAGCGAGAGCAGAGCTGCTCCTGGGAGGCTGGTGGGCCCTGCCGGGGAGGGCACCGCGCATCTCACTCACCAGCTGCCGCTGCTTCGGTGGGAGAGCAGGAGGAGGTGCCAGATCTTGAGAGGGGTCTGAGTTGTTAAAGGAGTCGTTGAACCCATAGACTTCCATGAGGAGCTTGTTCTTCTGCTGGTAGATGTGCTCGTTCTGAGGGGTCTGGTAGAACATGGACGGCTGCGGCTCTGAGTAGTCTTCCACAAACTGCATATACGCCATCACTGCAAAAAAAGGTCACATCACTGCTCCTGGTCCACGTGCTGCAGCTGCAACAAGCAGGCATTCCCAAAATAAAGTAAGAATAAGGCCATGCCACTCTTATTTGGGCTTTGCTGCAGGCCAGGAGCAGCATGGCATCCACGCTGTGTTCACAGGTAGCTCACTGACTCAGCTGCCATCCTCCTTGCAAGAAAGGATCTCAAGATCCCATCCTCCAAGACAGAGCACAACAGACAAAATCACAGGCCACAGACATATCTGGCAATGCTTTTGGTTAAAACAGTGAGATCTCCAAACAGCTACTGGAGAAATCTGATTCACTGACGCTTAGCCCAAATCCCTTCCTCATGTAATCCACAGCAATTTTGAGAATATTCCTCAACAGCTAATGCCCAGAGCCACCAAAAGAAACAGAGTAACTTCAGTCTGCTTTCTAGGAGCCACAAATCATCTCGTGCAAAGATGCAACCTTGACAATAAATCTATAATAAATCCTGTGCCTATAATAAGTCTCTGTAGTCAGCAAGATTTCTTGAACGACGAGGCTTACAGCCTTTCTCCATTCTAGCTGATAAAACTGTTATCAGAGAACACCTACCTGCGAGACTGTGTACCTCTCCCTCAGCTATTTAAATGCCACTGCCAATGCTGGCACAAGAGACTTACCTTTCAAAAGTGCCACTGACCGTGTCTTCCCACCTCCTTAGCTCAAATCCACCACCCTTTGCTACCATCCATCTCTTTTTAAAAGCATCTTATCACCTCCAGTTCTTGAATCCAACTGATTCGAAAGCATTTCTGAGATGGGGTTCAATGGCAATATTAAATGGGATCAACTCTCACTTAGAGGACTTTTCCATCTGTACAATATCCTTCCAAAAATCTATGAAAAAAACGCACACATCTGTCTATGCAGTTCTGACAGAAGATTAATTACTGCTGCAATATTTAAGTATTGGAGGGGGAGAATGTCACCCAGTGTCATAGAAAGACTACTAGAAAACCCCAGAATTATTAAGGATCAGAAGTGCATTTAATAAATGTAAAACAAATAAACAACTCTCTTCTATATACCTGAGAACAGGAGCAACGGATGTATTTAAGTGTCATAAAAAGGACTAACCGAGGCCTTTTTGTAAATAGGCTGTCACGCACAAGACACTCTGTGATCATTCCTCCCTTCTTCCTGACAAACAAGCAGTT
Organism: Limosa lapponica baueri; assembly: GCA_002844005.1. NCBI lineage: Eukaryota > Metazoa > Chordata > Aves > Charadriiformes > Scolopacidae > Limosa > Limosa lapponica. The sequence goes on from KZ507341.1 coordinate 32,850, forward strand.
GTCAGGTTTTGTAAATCTGGTCATTAGGCGGCAATTATTCAGCTTCTGCTGGCATTTCAGTTGTACAGCTGAAATGAATGGATGACTTCAGTGAAAGCTATAAATACGGCGACCACAATGCAGTATTCGCACATCGCGAAGCCGGTTCCCACACTCGCTGCAAGGCAAAGCCCTCTGTTCACCTGCCAATGCGGCTCTCCGGGCTAGCCGATGTCAAACAGGATGCAGCCGTGCAAACATGTTGGCAGGAAGGAGTCGCTTCGCACCTGTCTTCTGCACCTTTTTTCAGATTTCCTCTAATATTTTAAACTCTACTTAGAAATGGAGCGAAGGCAGCTGCCCCTTCCCACGCAACGATGTCCCTCCTCCAAAAAATAGAATAAAGAAAAAAAAAAAAAAAAAATAAAGGGTTGTGCAATGGGAGCGCAGGAAACCTCAGGTGATGGATTTCAATCCTGACCGGTAACAGCTGCTGTCCCCATCCTGTGACCCCTCACGGTGCTGCCAGTGGACAACCTGTCCCATGTCCCACAGTACTGCCAGCTCCCACACTGCTCTGCCAAGGTTGCTGAAATTCTGACCTCCAATACCCCCTGCTACTCCAGCCCTGCTCCCCTTCCTCCCGCCATCGCCCTCCCACCTTCCCAGCACCACTTCTCAGAGGAGAGTCACCACCCTGGCTGGTTTGGACCTCTCCTTCTTGAAGGGAGCGTGACAGAGGTTTCAAACTGCGGGCACACGCGTGTCGGTGTGTGTTTGTGCCCGCTCATCTGCTGCTGTCGGCACTCTTGCTAGAGCCAAGATCAAATTTGCTCACGCGCATGAATTTCAGCCTAAGAGTGAAAAGAAGCACATTCTGGCAATATTCTGTTATTTGAAATCATGGTGAAGGAGTCTTGATGTAGAAAATATTGAATTGCTAAAACGCTGTTTTCAAATATCAGTGATTTGGTTGACTAAGGTACTGCTATTAATACCCATGCCCTGAAAAATGCCTTGGTATCATACTACAACTTTAGAGGATAAGATGTAAAGGCAGCTTATGAAAGATAATTCTCTAGCAGCAAAAGTGAACTGAGGATCAAGACTCCTTGGAGAAGTGTGGAGGACAAGAGCTCGAGGGAAAAGACCGCATTTTGAGAGCTCATCAACTGAGTAGGACAAAAGCCAAGAAGTCAGGCTTGGCAGCCCTGGTATAATGCAGCAGACATTCGAATTCAGAGCAACCCTTCACGTGGAGTTACCTACAAAACCAGCGCTTTGCTGTCCAGATCTGGAGACAACGCTCGGGATCACGCTGTGAGTTCCTGGGCACAGACGTCTGTGTGACACTACAACTCGGGAAGTGTCGGCAAAAAGGGTATCGCATTAGACACTTGCGTAAAATTAAATTACTGTAACTCAAGGTAGTAAGGCTGAATGCTGTTGAGAGCCTTAACTCAATCTGCAAGGGAATAATGAAGAGCTCTTTTATCTCAGCTCTTTATGAGGCTAATGCATCCCATCGCCATGGCAGCTCCCCTGCCTTGCTTGTTACAACTAGCCCAGGGCGGGTGAGCGTGTCTGCCTCTACTTTGTCATCTTCTCTGTTTTTAGGCGAAGTGAAAAACAGTTGGGATGGTGAAATACAAACCTGGCTCAGGAGTAGAGCGAAAACTAAAATGGGAATCACAAGAGAGTAAGGGAGCAGGACCACTCCTAAGACTGCTGTTTGCAAAGGGTCTTCTCTCCCCACTCTCCCTCCATCCCCTTCCCTCTCTGCTGTGGTTTTTAACAAGGCAGAAATTTAAAAAGCAGATGGGAAATTACATCACCAGCTCAGACCAGGCTGCACGCCCTGCAGCGATACTGAGCAGAGGGAGAGACGGGGCCACAACCTCCTCGGTGAGCAGCCGGGGTGGAGTGACAGAGTCTCAAGGCAGCACCCTGGGAGAGGAGGGAGGCGTGAGAGAGAAACCTCTCCCATCACAGCACCATGCCCAGCTATGTCAATTCTGAACCCAGACAGAAGATATTCGAAATAAAAAAAAATAAAGGCTCAGAGTGAGGCTAGGAACACCTTCCCAGCAATCTGCTTGCAGTGCCTCGGCTGTTGTTTCTGAAGGAGCTAAAGCTGCTCAGGGATTTCTAGCCACACTTGCTGTGTGGCCGACGCTCTTGGCTGGGGAGAGCAGCCCCCGGTCCTGGAAGCGACTACATGAGAGGAGAGAAGGCAACAAAGCAACGTCTTACAAGGAAAACACCCTCAGACCAGTGGTTATCGGGGTCTGCAAGGTTTCCCAGCAATAAGGCAGGTCTGCAGTACAGGTAAGGCACAGCAGTATCTGCTGCAGAGGACTCACTGAAGGTCCAAGCCCAACTCCTGGCGCTGTGTCAGCAGCCTGTGTTACAACTGGCCCCGAACAAGCACAACAGATTTGTGTGCATGGGCAAGAGCCAAGATAACGGCAATTCTTAAGCTGTCCTGCACATCAACTCACTGGAGAAGTCAAGGTCAAATGAGCCAGTCTTTGCTGTCACCTCCGGGAGGAGAGCTGTTTCTCAAAGAGCTTGCATTATCCGCTGGCTAAACCCAGACTGCCCGCAGCGTGGTTCCTGCAGTTAAATACCAGCTGCTTATGGGGCACCAGGCTGCATTTTGTTCCCACTGACAGGGAGGGAAACATGAATAAGTGCCTCACCACTAGTTTCCAAGCTGTTTGGGGGGAGGATCTTGTTATTTCTGACTCTGGGCTCTTCATGGCAGAAGCTTCTCCGTGTCCGTGCCTTGTGCAGCAGGAGCACGATGCTGGGGCTCAAGCAGAAGTCTGGAGTAATTTGCCCTTAGCACATAACATGTACTCTTACAGCACGGTGAAATAACAATAATTCATACCAGACTAAAAGGCTTATCACTCCTCTGTTTAAATTATACAGAAGTCAACTCTTGGAGGTCCCTCTGAGCACAGCTCACAGCAACACACATGGTTAACTCAAGCAGGATTTGCTGTATATTATCAATTAAAAGACCATCAAAGTCTCTCCTGAAACATCTCCCACCAATTACCAAAAGATGACCCACAACTAAGGGACTACAACCAAGTCCCACCTCTGAGACCTCTAGATCTTTTTAATAAATTCATGCCTCTCCTCTGGATCCCAGGAGTCTGTTGGAGTTGTGGAAGCAGCACTGCCTCACTGATGTGATTACACAAGAATATCTACATGCATCAGCCTGCAGGCAAAAAAATCCTGGGTGCTACTATACACCCTGAGTAATGTTTTACTGCCCTTTTAATGCTGAAAATAAAAGTAAAACTAACCACCACAGATCTGTGGTGTGATATACCATGGAGCAAATACAATCTAAAACAAGTTCTCAGTGTCACATGAATGCAATTAAAAAATCTGCAGCAGTAAGGTATCAGCCCAAGTACTAACACAAGCTTTGCAGCGAGGATGCTTTATCAAACCATCAGAGCTGACACCACATGAGAAAACAGCTTCTACCTTTTGCTAACAATGCAATCTGATCAATAGTCCAAGAGCTTCTGATAGTTCTAGATTACAGATGACAATTAACTCTATTCTAACATCAAAGAAAATTCACATACACGGCCTTGGTATTGAGGTTAAAAGTGTGCACAGGCAATAAATGAGAAGACAGCTTTTAAAATTATTTTTAAGTAACTCTTTGACATCTCATATGATTACAGAAAACAAAGACAGGAGGCTTAAAGGGAAAAGCAAACAGCCCAGGTCTCTCTTTCAACTGTCAAATTGCCTCTTACCCAAGATTCCCACGGGCGTCTCCCCCTGCTAAAGCTGCCTACGTGCACCGAGGTGCATTTCCCTGCATCCATCCCAGCCTGCACGGTGTAAAACCACCCGGACCCAGC
>KZ507342.1:25970-45272 GCA_002844005.1 Limosa lapponica baueri
GTGTTGTGGACTCAACTGCCAGTGGTTTTGGCAACGCAGTATTCTGCACATCTGAAAAGTCTGATTTCTGCCACTAATCTGCTGCGTGATCCTGGCTGGATCCCTTCTCCTCCCTGTGCCTGCCTTCACCTGCCTGCAGAATAGGTCTGGAAATGGTTACTGTCTTTTAGAAAGTGTTCAGCGTGGTGTAGGTGCAGAGCGCCGTATGCAATCACCTCCAGGTGAGTCTCTGGCTCAGTCTCAGCCTGGTGGGACAGTCTGCCTTGAAGTGCTTCCTAGAGTTTTTTTTGAAGTCATATTACTTTGCGCATCTTGTCTGTTTAACAGGTTTTTTTTGTCTTTAGACAGAAGTAGCAAATAGGTTTTGAAAGACTTGTTATATGTTTAAAAATAACTCAGTAACCCCACAAAGATAGGGAAACTAACCTCAATAATGTTTCTTCATAAGGGATCAAAGTAAGATGCAAAGCCACTCTTGAATCCAGAAATTTTCTTAAATCCAAAGCACATTAATTAACAACAGCTCTGTATGGGCAACCACGTTTACACATGAAGTGTGTTTAATGTGTTCTCGCAAACCCTTTTTGGGTATGTTTCAAACATCTTGACAACCAGCATTCCAACATGCTGACACCCTGGACAGCACGAGCCAGGTCTTTCAGGGCTCTTCCTCGTGAAATATCTCCATCTCTTACTCCAGCCCTTCCTGGTATTGACCAACAGAAAAGATTCTCTAGTTTTGGGTTTTTCACATGGCAACATTAGCAACAAGTTTTCATGAAACAACCTGGTAATCTTAGTAAATCTAGTAGAGGTTAATTGAAAAAGAATAGCTTTTTATAAGATTTAAAAAAAAAAAAAATTCAAAGGAAAATCCACAGATCTTTCTTTTCTTGTTTAGGTAAGGCTGGTTTTTCGTTTCCTTAATAGCACACATTGTTCTGTTACTAGCTAAAACTTCCACACAATCTTACTGTATTTTTCCTGTACACCATAGGCCCTTTCCGTAAGAAAAGCTACTGAAATTGAGCAACTCACAGATTTAAGGTTCCGTGTTTCAAAAACTAATATTTAGTACAGCTGCTGCAGAGCAAACTTCAGTGTGATGTGTCACATACATCCCACTCAGATATAGGTGTGGAATTAGTATTCTGCTTTTAAATCCTGAAATCACATCAGAGGTGACTGAGCAAGGTTTAATTAAAATTCTAATTACTTCTATATTTCAGTGATAGTAAAGCAGAACAAATCCCTCACTTTCCTCCCCTTTAGAATTAAAACTGGTGAATAAATATTCATATTCAGCATGATGGTTGAAGCCAGTGTTTGGCCAGTGGGCTCAGTGGGTTTCCACAATAGATGCAAGCCAGAGAAGTATAAAGTTAGTTTGAAGGAACCTTGCTGCTCTCTTCTGACTGGTCATATGATAAATTAAAAAATACTCAAAATGTAATTAATGTATGGTATCTCATAGTGTGAATTTCCTGATAGGAAACTGAGTTTTTTTCCTTATAGTGGGAAGTATTAGGTGCTAAGCACTCCAGGAGGTCTGGCCCCAAGTCTGGGTACGGTTACTTTGAGTCTGAATGCATTTATATCTTGACCTTTTACATATTTATATCACCCGAAGAGCTGGCTGCGATCTTAAACACACACATCCCTAAAGATATTGCTCCTATGGCAGAGCCGGTCAGAAATAACAGCTCTAGTTCTGAAAGAGTATTTTCTGTATGGAAAGAGTTTCTATTATTTTCAGAATTTTGTGCTTCTCTTTGAACCAGAAATAGTTTGCTTCATTTGAGACTCATTTTTTACGTTCACTGCTTTGTAATGGTGAATGTTTTGATTTTTGACAGCTTTCCAATAGAAAATTATTCCCTCAGATTTTCTGATGTGCATTATCGTACATAGGCACAAACACAACCCTCCCTCCAGGGAAGGTGCTGTAAAAGGTAGAGGGTTTTGCTTTACTTACCAAGAGGCATTACTACGAAAAATGGAAGCCAGCACAGAACGAAGCATCCCACAACTATTCCCAGGGTCTTGGCAGCTTTTTTTTCCCTGGAGAACTTGAGGAGACGGACTGAGAAATGATGCTTGCTCTTGGGGTTTGATGCTGAGCCACTCGCTTCAGGGGCATTTTTACGATGGATCCGTAGGGTCACTTCCTCGGAACGAGATCTCTCTGTCTTCAGACCAGAAGTCAGACCTTTGTTTTCCCTTTTGGCCACTACATACACTCGGCAATACATCACCAAGATAATAGTCAGGGGGAGGTAGAAGGAGCCCAGAGCGGAGAATAACACGTAGCCAGGCTCCTCGGTGATTTGACAGATGGTCTCATCTTCTGGTGCTGGTTCCTTCCAGCCAAAAAGAGGTCCAATCGATATCACCAGAGACAGTGCCCAAACGCACAGTAGCGCCAGGAGACCTCTCTTCTCTGTCACTATGCTCGGGTACCTCAGTGGGTAACTCACCCCGATGTATCTGTCTATGGAGATGATGCAGAGGCTCATAATGGAAGCAGTGCAGCAAAGGACATCAACAGCTGCCCAGATGTTGCAGAAGATTCTCCCAAAGGCCCAGTAGCCCAAAATCTCCATAGTGGCTGAGAAGGGCAGGACAGTGGAAGTCAAGAGGAGGTCAGCTACAGCCAGGTTAATTATATAGTAGTGGGTAACGCTCTGAAGATGCCTGTGGCAGGCTACAGAGAGGATAACCAGAATATTACCCAAAACCCCAAAAACTATCAGCCCCCCTAGGATAACACCTAGTAAAATGGCCTTTGAAATGTTCACAGGCCCCACAGAGTGGGTGCAGTTGGAGCAGTCGGAGGAGTTTCCAGGGAGGAAAGCCATGCTGAGGGGCTGATAATGTTCATGTGAGGCTGTTGTACTTCACTCCCTTTTCAGGTAGAAAGAGTGATGAGATCAATTCTCGGAGGGTCTTACAGGCAACATTTGCCTGGCTTTGCTGGGGAAAAGAGTTTTTAAGAACACCTTAGAAGTGCAGCACCAGGAACAATGAGAAGGATCCAGAAACATATTAGAAAATCTACCTTTCTCCCCAAGTTTTTACCAGTTTAGCACAGTTAATAGTCACTATTTCCAAGCCAAATTTAACTCCTTTTGCATTTTTCTTGGGGTGCAGAAGTGAGGCTACACAAAACAGAGGCTATTTATCTTACTTTCTGGGATTACATGATGAGAAATATTGGACTTGCAGGTTAAAATCATTACTGCCTTTTCGTAAGATTCAATATTTAGGTAACATAAGTATCCAAAATTTAGGTTTCCCCCAAAAGGAAATGACTGATGCTTTTAATTATGTTGTGTTAGTCCTGATTCTGCCTTACAACTGACTTAGAAAACCTGACAAGGAGGAGGCTGCTGCTGTGTCTGTTCAACAATGTCGTTTGAGATACTTGCCACTACCCATCTTCAGGGTTTGAAGTGTCAGTCAAAGCTTCTCCATGCTGTGGAGCAGTTGTCACTTGAGCTCCTGGACTGCAAATTAAAGTTTGTTTACATCAGCTTCTGGCTTGCTCAGTAGGGGAGAGTGAAGTTTGCTGTGTCAACGATGTACGCTGTTGTGCTCTTTGCAGATCGTCACCCCCCTGAAGGAGACAAAGACACAAGCAATGTTCACTTATTGCTATGGTTCCCATATAAGAATAGAGCAGGAGGCTATTTTAGGGAGCCTTCCTCAGCCTGGCTCCAGCCAGTGGAACCAACCTTTTTCAGCCCAGTATTGTTTAGCAGCAACTGAGAGACCAGTGTGGATTTTGTTGCCTGAGTTTTTCTGACCACATTCTCAGCAGCAGTTGGTTTGCCTTTAGGGATAGCAATCAATCCTAATTATCATTTCACCTGCAGAGACCAGTTCTAGGAGAGATAGAAACCTGTGGGACACAATTCAGGACTGCTAACTGTGAAGTAGATTTATAAGTCCAGAATTTAGTCTAAGATTTCTTTATGAAGTGACTCCTTTACCCACTGAACTGCTCTTTAGTCCAGCTAAACTGCCCATTTTAGAAATCTATAGGAAAAAGCAATTCCTGCCGAGCAGATGATGTTGTAAGGAACAAGTTCCCTACTGAGTGACACAACGTTTCAGAGTATCTGGAAGCCAAGCTCAGCCTTAGCTGACTAAATATGGAGAAAAGGTACATCAGATGGAAAAGTGAGGATAAGCCTGGGAACTGTGACACGGGGGGCATGAAGGAGAGAGCTACAAGTGAGGGCTGGAAAGCCTTTCCCAGCACCTAGATGCGGATATAGTGTTCCCACGAAAAATACTGATCAGACATGTGAAAAACCACCACTGAGACTACTCCTATTAAATCCAAGGTAAGGTAGGACTCTGTAAGTGTCCTAATATTGGGTCTCTCAGATGAGTCCCTCAGATGGCACTTTACTCAAACACTGAGTAGCAACAACTGTCACGGAGCTGAATCTCAAAACTGAATTTTCCCGCAGGCAAAGGCATTTAAAACTCTGAACCCCTGAAATTCCCAGTTGACAAGCAGCGGGGAGGGGGAGGGGAGATGAAAAGGTACTGCACTGTGGGAATTTGCCTTCCATGCACTGAAATGAAATTCAATCTTTGTATTTTCTTTCCTGCAAGAGGGAACTAGTTGAAGAATAACCCCAAGAAAGAAAAGGACAGTTTTCACTAGGCACATCAATGAAAAGTGACTGTAGGTAGCATCCAGCATCTCTAACCTTTATAACTGTGGTCGTTATAGGGTTGATAGTGGGCTAGAAAGTTAAGAAACGATCAAACTTGGTTTTTTTTTAAGCACATGAAGGAAAACTTCCCAGTCAGTCAAGGAGATGTGGCAGAAAGGACTGACAGATATTCATGCTCAAAACCAGCCAGATAATACCTGTGGAGAGAGATGATTTGGGGAAGAGTGCACCCTGGACCCTTGTGCCTGCCCCAATCCACACTCACCTCTTTAGTCTCTAGAAGGCAGCACAGCTCCTCTGAGCATCTGGAAAGGAGATTCACAGCACAACACAGCAGGCTCCTCTCTTCATGCAGGGATGGGACTCTCTGCCTGAAAATCCATTGCTTTTCTCCCTTTATTTCCCCACTAGTATTTTGACGGCTCCCAGTTGCGCTGATTCCCTGTCTCCCAACGCTTGCGAGGGGCTTGGCTCCAGCATCCCTGGAGGGATCCCTCCCCAGTTGCAGTGCTCAGCTCCACACTGTCAAGGAGCAGCAGTAACTTTACTGCTCTGCTGATGTAGCAGGCAGTATCCTTGCCATTACCGTAATTCCCTGCCATTCCCGTATTGCTCAGAAAGAAAGAGCACTTTATCTGATGACAAGTGGTGTTTAAAATATCCTTTTTTTTTTCCCATGCAAACTACCAGCTCCTGCAGAGATCAGAAAGTGGAAGCCAGCTAACAAGCTCCTGTTTATAGGCTAACAAGTGATTCTTGTGATATAAAAGGAGAACTGCCTGCCAGGCAAACTGAGCATGAAGAAAATAGCAAGGAGAGACAGACACACTGACCATGCAATCTTCATGCTGGGATAAATTACTGGGGTAGGCAGCAGGGCTAACTGGAGGTGGGGGGTTGAGTATGAAATGCCTTGAGCAGAGTGTGCCGTTGAGGTGAGGTTGATCTTTCCTGTAGCTCTTTTAACTGCCTTTTTTCTTTTAAAGTCACTGATGATGAAGAGATGAATATAAAAAATGGTGTCCTGAAGTGAAGGGAGCAGAACACAGATTGGGATTTTACAGCCAAAGGAAATTAATTCCTGCAGCCACAGGGAAGCAGATGAACCATGTGCCTGTTCTTGCAGGACAGTCTCTCCTCCTGCTCCTGGGCAGTAACTTTGACAGGGAAAGTTTTATTGGATTCATGTGTTTCCAAACTCAGATAAGTTTACAAGTGATGCTCAGGTAGCCCCAGGAGAGCGCTGAACGCAGAGCTGGCCTTCTCAGTAGCCTTAATTACTGTTCCAACAACTTTGCAAGGGGAGGAGGGGAAAAAAATCAACGTAATTTTGACAACCTTGCAAACTGTAGAATGGAGAGGTGATTTGTAAATGCTCAGGTGCCATTTCTCCACGGTTTTCTTGGCACCTGTGCTGCTCTCTCTGTAGATGTAACACTTGTTTTTAAGGCTGCTGAGAGGACTTGAGCTAAGAATGAGCCCCTGCACAGATGGGAGTGTCAGGCTGTACCTGGTCCTTCCCCAGATAACAAAGGGTGTTGGGAGCCAGTGAAGTCTAAATGAATAAAGAAAAGCTTGAGTTACTGAAGACCCTTCAAGACGATGATTCAGCAGTGATACTTTAGATGGCTATCTTAGGATGAGGCAACTCTATTTCAATCATTAATTGGAAAATGAGTCTATATGACTCAGGGGAGGGAAGAGAGATGAAACCCCACCCAGGTTTGTTTTTTTTTCCTACTGGTACATATGACATCTTCATACTGGTGGCTAGTTCCAAGCTCTTAAATACACAATGGAAATAAATTTGTATTCACAGCTTCAGTCATTAACACTGTACTCAAAGTATCAGCTCATCTATGAGTAATACCCTTGTTAGAGGACATCTCTCTGAAGTGGAGGGAAGCAGAAAGAAGTGCCAGACAGTAGGTTTTCTTTCCTAAAATCCTCAGAGAAAAATTAAAGCATTGCAGTGAAGAACTGCTACAGCTGGAGACCACTAACTGTCCAAGGTCAGAAGGGTCACTGAACAAAGTACAGGTAAAGATGGACAGGGCAGGAGGACGGTCACATATAAGTTTTATGAAGCAATCTTTGTACTTACACTTTGTACTCTGGCAAGCCATGGTGGAGTTGTACGTGTCCAATTTAAAAGTCTTGGACTAATCAGGAAGTTCAGGGGAAAGCAGTGGGAATGATACAAGCCTAGAAAACATGACCTGTGGAGCTGGGAAAGGGGGAGCTCTTTAATCTCAAACTGTGTGTCTCTGAAGACAGGTGAAAGACTGTCTGTAGAGGTAATGAATATTCATGGATACTGGAAGCTTTTAAGAACAGATGAAGCTAAGATCCATCACAGTGTTTTACTTAGCTTTCATTATCTTCTGAGAGAGGATTAAATGGCCTGTATGGTCCCACCCAATGTGGTTTTCTACTGTTAAGGTCTGCAGAGAAAGGCAGAGCTCAGGCAGTGGAAGGAACAAGAGTCCTGGACCTGGTCCTTGTTTCTACTGCAACCTTCTTTGGTGATCTTTGGCAAGTCTATTTCCAAGTGTATCTTCCCTATCTGTGAAGTAGAGGAAATAATGCTTCTCTCTCCCTTCTCTTATTTGCTTGGACTGTAATCATTCTGGAGCAGGGGTTGTGTCTACTCTGTCTAGATTGCACTCGACACAAACAAGATCCTATGCTTTCTGCATTGGAAATCATACTCATTAGCATGAGAGGGTTCCTAAGGGAGGGCTCCAGGCAATGCACAGCTGCTCAGCCCTTTATAAGCCTCTGGCCCTTTCTTATCTGCTAGCTTTGTTAAAATTGGAGCCTTAAACCCTGGCTTTTGGCCAGCACTGTCTTTTCATTACAAGGATGTCATAGAAAGGCCCAGCATCCCATTGCTTGTGTGTCTGATGCCATTTAATAAAATACCATTGTTAATCTGCTTGTCTCAGAGTTGGACCATGTAGACAACCTGTGTCTGGGACCGGGAGCGGAATAACTTCTCCGAGGTGCTATAGGCTTTGACATGATAAGAGTTATTCACCTATTCAGCAAGTAGTGGAAAGTACTGCTTTGGGAAGTCATCCCTCAGGGTTTAGTAAAGGTTTCGCTTCTGCTTGGGTAAGAAAGAAAACCCACCCAAAGGCAAGAGAGATTAAATGTTCTCTATTAAACTTGAAGCAGACTCATTCCTCTGTCTTTTAAGATTGGGACAGCCTGAAGCTTATAGCACAGCTGAGTTGAAGATAAATTGCAAACTTCTGAGTCTTTAAAAAGAAAAAAAGAAAAAATCAACCCAACATGGTTGCTGTTGGGCTGCAGCTGCTTCTACAGAGAAGACAATTAGCGTGCACTGAGAATAGGGACCTTAGAGGATACTGCTACGTGTGGTCTGAGACTTGGAATGAGCAGTATGTGTTCAGTACTGATGACTTACTTCTCCTGAACAGCCTCATTTGCAAGTACAATGATGTTTAAATCTAGGGGTGATGTATCGATGGAAAGATCTGTATGTACTAGATAAATGAAGTAAAGATGAAAATTACCCAAGTCATTTGGAGAACTCAAAGTGAGCATTCAAATCGTGGGTTAAAAAACATGTTGGGCAAATAGGGCTGAAATTTTCAAGCAAGGTAGATCTGCCAGTTTATTTCATACTCACTTTAATAGTGAGATGTGCAAATATTAGGAGTGCCTAAAATTTTCCATCTTGAGAACCACAGGGACTTTTTCACCATGTTGCGAAATCACTTAAGCATAGTCTAATGCTTGGTAAACAAGATCCATGCTTTTGCATAAATCAAGACAGCTTCATTAAAGCTAAGGGTACTTTCTTAACTCACAACAGATGATTTGGGCTACTGGATTTTGTGCACAGCTGCAGGTCTGAAGGCTGCCTAATTACATAGAGAGGCTGTTAAAGGTTTATTTCTGTGTAACTCATGAAGAATTTCCTGGTTTGATTTATTACCTGGATGATTTGATAAAGTCTAACCACATACAGAGGGCAGGGCTATTTTGTAGCCTCAGGAAGATTGATTTTTACCTACTGCTGAAACAAATCTATCCAGAGATGAGTGCCTACTTCAGTTTTTGTCCCTCCTGCTTCTTTCTTGTTTACCTCCTGTGTTGAGCTGGGTCATTTCCCATGATGTTACTGCTGCTTCCCTCTAGTGAGAGTTTATGCTACTTTTCTCTGCTTTAGGTTGACATTAATCTTTAATATGGAAAATAGTTTGGGGGAACTGAAGGTGTGTCTAAATCATACCTATCTTTGGATGTGTTGTTTAAATACTTCAGTTCTTGTCTGCTGCCGGCCCCCATGTGAGAAGCAATGAGATCCAGCACACTGAAACACCTGCCTTCATGCCACCAACTTAATTTTCCTCCCCGAAACATCTCACTTCATCTCCCTTTCTCCTTCCAACTTTTGCCTGGCAAGGCAGGACTCTCCTTAGGCATGACAGCACGCATCTAGTGTGGTGCATCCAGCTCTTTGTACAACAGTCCTGATTGCAATCCGTATAACATCACTGTGACAGAAATAAAACCAGTGTGCTGCTTTATCTTTCCCAGATCTGAGCTAGATTTAGGTCTGGTCTTGTGCCTCAGCATTCGCTACGGGCCTGCAAGCTTTCTTTTCCATCCAAAACACGCAGAGCAGCAAATTCCTTGACTACTTTAGAGAAGCGTGGCTCTGAAAAATCCTGGGGAAGAAATTCTCTCTTTATTCAGAAATGTTCTTTTATTCCACGGGGGCTGGAAGTCACTTTGAGCTTTGTCATCTTGTCTTGCTGTGAGTGGTGGCTGATTGTCCAAGCTCAGGGCATCTTGCGTGGCCATGCTAGATTTCTCCTGCCTTGTGGTGGTGTACACAATTCTGCCATCTTTGCTAAACCTCCACCTCCCTACCATGCTCAAACAGCAGCTTTGGTCCAAGTAACTAGCAAGCAGCTCAGAGCATAATGATGAGTTACATTTGACATATGGAGCCTCATCTACAAGGAGCCTGTGGTAATTTGGGACCATAAAGGCAAAGCTTCCATCACCCACTGCCGTGTCCATGCAGCAACTGTTTGGTAGCAGTGTTAGAGAAAGTTGTTTAGGGAAAGGATGTACTTGTAGTGATGTACTGGCCTTTCCATAGGCATATATTTACCCATTATTTGCTACCACTGCATCTTGTCCGAAATCCCCTTGAAATGGAAGGGCCCCAAGCAGATGACAGCAGAAGTCAGCAGCTTTAAAAGAAATGTGGCAGCAGCTTTTGGCAGTGTGTTACAGGGAGCAGCTTTCTGATGGCAGCACTGGCACGGGCAGAGATGACATCTGAAGCCCCCGGAATTCAAAATCAATAGCTGAAGCTCCAGAAACCTGTCTGCTGAGGTTACTGGGTCCTTTCTCTTAGGGGTAGAAACTACCATGCCAGAATAAATCAGCGCTCCATCTAATTTAGGAGCCTGTCATATAGTGGCCAGCACAGGATGTTCCAGAGGAAGAGACATTTGTAGCATAAGTCCACAAATCTACAGATGATCAGACAATCGGCGTCATACCTATGCAAGATCACTGCAGCCACTACTTTAACCTTTTCCAAGCCAACCTGTTGCCCTGCCAGCCTCCCTCCTAAGCTGATGGTTTTGGCCAGACAGATGGTGAGACGTTGTCTTTTTTGCCTGGGCTAAGCTCAATTCCTGCTCCTGATGCTCCTGTTTGCTCCTTTCCCCATCTGCTGTGCTATGTCTTAAGCAACGTGGGGTTGGAGCTGCCTTTTCATTCAGACCTGAGCAGAACGGAGCACGCTGTGTTCCTAATTAAGAAATCCAGGTATTGCTATAACACCACCGACAAAGAACCATGCTTTTTTTCTCTCCTGATGGGTCTTTCTCTTAAGAACCTCAAACCACAAAAGGAGTTAACAGCTTCCATGTGCCTAGTACTACAACAAAAATCACTTCCCATTTCTCCTTTTATTTTCATTAATTGCCTAAAATTAATCCTGTCTGTAGAAATGTATACAGTTTGTATCTTGATGGCATGCCGATAAATAGGTGTTTGAGAGATACTAGACAGATTTTTATTCCCTTAAAGCAACAAGCTGTAGCCTTCTTCCTAAGTACGTGAGCATTTTAGTAATATGTTCTTTCTCCTGTCTCATTTTTTTTTCCCTGGCTCTCTAATCATTATTACTAAAATACACACACCAATAATTCCCTTCCTCTGAGCCAGGCTCTTACGACTGCATAACACAATTACCACAAATTAGCATCTCATGAAAAACAAAGAAACAACACAAAGCCTGAAAACCCAAACAAGCCCTCCCAAGTGCCTGACGTTTTAAAACTCTACTTAAAACACCAACAGGCAAGAATGGTAATTAGATTTGCAAAGCAAAATGTTTTTACGTGTTAAGGACTTCAATTCATCAGTACTGTACATTTTATTTATGCTCAGAGCCTGTCCCTTGAAGACTTGTATGCGAAGTAGAAATGCCTTTGCTATTATATGGCCTAAGCCTCTAGGGGAGGGAAAGATGGATTGTGTGATTTATTGCCCTCCAGAGCCCTGGAGATAAGGCAGGTGAGGAGTGAGGCCTTGGAGTAACTTTGAGGGCAGCCACAGACAGCTGGGGTGGGGGAACATCAGCTCCTAGGTGACTGCCTCTGCTCACTGGAAGATCAGAAGTACCTTGAACACCTGAATCCCCTTCCATGAATCTGCAGCCCTCCTGATGGCAAAGCATGGAGACCATTTCTGTGCCCTGGCCCCTTTCAAAGAGGAAACACTCAAAATAGCTACATGACAAAGGAGAATCTTGGTGTCCAGAAGAAGAAAAAAAGTATTTTTTTTTATTAGATTTCCCCACTTCTCTAAAAGTGAGTTCAAATCAAACCTCTTCTGTCCAGATATAAAGCTGCCAGCACAAATTCTCTGTCTTAATGTTGGAGACAGCAAAAACTCTAGCTGCAGATGTGGCTGAACTTCTGATCAAACCCAGCTTTGCTCACTGTTTGTTAAAATACTTGTGGGTCAATGGTGGGGGGAAAAATGAAAAACCATAAATGAAAATATTTATATTTTTAAATGCTATTTTCTATGATTCAATGTTCATTTTTAATGTAGGAGGATAATAGTAAAATTGCCTTGGGCTCATTTAGCACAAATTTGAGTTTTTAGTGAGAATTTCTCAATGATACGTGATCAGCAATCATGTAACAAAATATGAACCCAAATGCATGATTTGCAAGGTTCTCTACGTCTGTTTTTTAACATCATATGGATTAGAAAATGAGTTAGAAATAGACAGGACAAATTATTGAATTAGTCTCAGAAGCTCTACAATGTTCATGCAAGGAATATTCTTATATGAAGAAGGTGATGGAGAAGGAATTAAAGAACTTGCTCCTAATCTATTACACTTTGTTTGAGCCTCCTGGAGTACCTGTTTGTAAAGCTGGCTGTGGCAAAAGTTCCCCAACTATTTTTTCCATACTGAAGAATTAAAGTTCAAAGGAGGAGAGACTTATTTCTGGCATCTTTCACTGTAGCAGAAATTACTAAATAACTTAAATGTAAAATGATAAAGTATTTTGGTGAAAGCAGAATAAAAAGAAATGGGTTGTTTATTACACTGTAAAACCATTTTACAGAGAAGAAATGATGTGTTGTGCTGTTCATTGTTCTCCAGTCCCAAGTATAACTGCAAGCAGTAAGTTTTCTAAGAAACTAAGAATTTATCTACAAGGAAATATGTGTTTTTCTGGCTGATGCTTTCCAGGAATTAATCTGGCTACATATTAAACACCAATTAAGAATGAAAAAGGAATCAGAGACTATTCCAGTTGTATGGATGGGTTGTTATCTAGAGGTATAGAGTGTTTCATGGTTCGGGCAGCAGAATAGGGTCCAATTTGCTTTGTCCACCGTGCCCACTGGTGTCACGTAAATGATGTGAAAGGAGCAGCACTGCTCCCACAGTGATGCTGTATAATCGCATTCAGATGCCTGGCAATGGAGGGTCAGCCTTAGGAGTTGTCTTCTGAGTTATGTTCTTAGTTATCCAGCTGACACTTATGTTACCTGTGTTTTGAAACAGCAAGATTTACTGGTACCAAAACCACTGTTTCTTAGTATTATAAGGTTGTTATCGCCTAATAAAAGCCATCTTATTTCAGAGACATAAGACACTAGCAATTCTTTGATATCTTTTATCCTCTCCCCATGGCATATTGTATTTATCATAGCCCTTACATTTTTATTATGTTTTTCTTTTTAATAAAGTGGCCTCTGAGTTTTAGTGCAGAGTATGGAACTGGTTCTGGCCTGTGGCAAAGTGGTTTGTAGAGATGTTCTGTGGTCCTTTCTGAGCTGACATGTGGTTCTTGGTGTTCATACAAGACTGGACTTTGACTTAAGGAACTGCTGTTGACCACTCTTGGAAAAATGACCAAAAGACCAACGGCTTTTGTACCTGTTCAGTTGTAGCAGTTTCCCTAATTCTACATTGGTAGAAGATCAATTCAAAGGCAGACATGTTCCTAATTGTACCCATGTGTTAGAAAACGCCTATTCCCTAAAGCTTCAGAACCCAAGCATGTGAAGACGTGAATTTCTTGGGTTGCTCTCTTACCTTGAACCTGGGCCCTGGTGAAAGTGCACAGATTTTCCCAGGCTGGCTGGTGTCAGAGTGCCAGCGCATGCTGCTTTTTGGCAGAGGGATGGGGCACGATGTTCTTTATATACTGAAGAATGGGCCCAAACCAAAATGATTTTCCCCTCCAACATTTTCCATACACAAACAATACACAGAATTCCTGTGACTCAACGTCAGAGAAACCAGTCTCGAGTGCTGGGTTTCGCAATGAAACTTTGTCCTAAACTTAATACGGCATGGGGAGGTGGAGGAAGTAGTCACATCACTTATTTTTAGGTGCCTATTTCTGGGCAATAGAGACAAGTATTTCACAGTCCTAAGTACCTAGAGTAAGAGACTGACTGCTGACTAATTCCAGTTCTTGTCTCATAGACTGGAAAATCCCATGCAAAGAACAATGATCCAGGAGAGTTTTGAGTTTAGAAAGTATGTGTGTGGTTTTGTGAGGGTGTATAGGGAGGGTTGCTCCTTTTGCTGCTTATTTGGCTGTTGTTTTAGCAGACTCTGAAGGGGAAAATATTATGCCTAATACTTGAGCCTGGTTTGCTCGGAATAATAATATAGTTCCCAGTGTCTGAGGGCACACTGTTGCTGAAACTTATCTTCACAGTGCTCTAGCATGCTGGAGCTCAAACAGTGTCTCATTTTAGCAAAGAGATGAAGGTGAGAAAGGAGGAGCAGTTAAAAGAAAAAAAAATCTGTTAATTCAGCTAATGAGGTAAAGAATCAGTAATATCTCACCATATGCTTTTCTGCAGATGAAATTCCTTGCAAAACCAATACTCAGGATAATTTAAAAAGGCCATGCTGATTTCCCAGTGTTAACACTAACCAAGTAGTATAACCTTGGAATACATAAAGAATCATGTTAAATAATCCACCTCTTGAGGCTGGAGCAGTGTTCCTTTCCTCATATCAGCAAAGGTTGATTGCTTCCTGCAGGAGGTTCTTATTCTGCCACAGTAAAAATGCACCTTAAAAATTAGTTGTGAAAGCTACATTTTCTTTTAAATGAAAAGAGCTGTATAACTGGATTTTTCCTCCTTTTGTTCAGTATGATGTGGGAGACTGTCTTAGTGAAGGGAACTACAAATATTGTGGTGAAGAAGAACCCAGAAATGAATTGTTGTTCCTTGCAATTTTTTCCTCCTACTCTACAGCACATCAGAACACAAAACTCTCAAGTCATCAGAATTGCCCAGCAGTTCTCTCTGAAATTGAGTGTCTGGAGTGATGCAGGGTCTTTAAAAAAAATAATAAAAAATTGAATACTAGGCAGCAAATACAGTTGAGTGGGGTTTTTTTTTTTTTTTTTTTTTTTGCATGATGCCAGTTCCAAACCTGTGTGAAGGGTATTTTAAGACACTTCGCGGACAAGCAGGAGAAGCAGGAAGCCCTTAAGATAGGAATCTGTCAGTGAACTGGAAAGATGTGCAGCATCCGTATGTTACACCAAGGGAGATTCGGGCAGAAAGGTTCTCTCTAGAGCGAGTTAACACTTCAGTGAGTCGGTATCAGAGAAACCTCACTAACTTCAGGGCCATTTGTGCAGTGACCTTTCTCGCAGGAGGAAAGCTATCGACTACCTGTGCTAACTTCCAGCAGCTTCTTTTGTCCGAAAAGTATGTTCTGAATTATTGAAGGCTTTGTGTTGGGACCTGGCAGTCACTAATGGATAGCAGAAGAAGCAGGAATTCTCTCTTTAAAGGCTTCAAATGGACCTGTGCGCGTATGTAATCCCCTTGCTGACCTCGGTCCAAAAATATCCTTGCTGGAGCCAAGTGGGGGAGGATAAATTCACTTTGTTATAACCACTGAGCTTTCATATTTCATTTTCATCCCACATTAGAACAGAAGCAAAATATTTCTCCAGAAAAGAATGACATCAGTCTGTCTACTCCAGGTTTACAAAACATGAGTGGTTTCGCTTGGTCTCTCCTTGCTCTTCTCCTTTAATGCAGGTCCACCAGCTAGCTCGGAAATAACAAACAACAAGCTTCTGCTTGACAAAAAGCTGTTAAAACTAGCACATCACTGCACGAGAATTCACTTTCAAAATTTCATTGAGCTGGGAATGTTCTGATCTGCTGTAATTCACACTCCCCTGGTCTCATTCTCCTTTTGTGCATTACTGCTGCACAGTGGATTGCATAAACTCAGAAGCTAATTCTAAGCAGATGGACCTGATTTGAGTTGCTTTTTTTTGCCAGCCCCTCCATTTCTGTGCCAGCAAGAAATCCAGCCACATTGGGAAACATCCTCTTTTTACTTCTATACAAGGCAAACCAAAGCGCTTCTGCTGTAGCATTTACTTTTTGGCCCCTGCAAGCGAAATGGATGCTTTCAACCAAGAGCCACGGCTTTCACTTTAGGTCAGTGTTCAAATGGTTCCCAAGCTTTTATGCCTTCTCTCATTGAGCAAACAGTGGATTCCTATTTTCATGCTGTAAAACTTTTCCTGTTTACTGGCCCTCAATATGCCTCTAGTATTGAGCTCTTACGGGCAAACCCGTCTGTACTTGGTCATCTGGGAAATACCTAATAGGCTGAGCTACGAGGTTAATGTACAGATAGCACAGACCCAAACATTTGTGCAGGAAAGGACGTTTTCTATGGAAACTGCCAGGTTTGACACATTAAAATGAGTAATGCTAGCAAAATCAATAGAATACAATTTCAAATGGAGGAAAACCTGATTATTTCCAACTACTTGGATGCAGGATTTCTTTAAAATACAGAAGTTGTTAATATGGTTAAAGAAAAAAAAAAAGGAAACTTTCTGGGATAATAAAGGAAATACTTCAATTTATAACAAGTGGTATTTTCCTCCACAAATGATTCCCCAAAACTTTTGAAATTTGGTCTTTTTGGCCATCTGGCTCTGGGACTTGAGCACACTTCTATGGCCTATGAGATGTCCAGATGTCACACACTGGTAAGAGCAAATCTCTCTTCCCATTCTCTCCACTGAAGCTCCAAGGGGGTACCTACTCTTGCTACCAAAGCATCACTTCACATTTCTCTTTACTCCCTGAGATTTCTGTAATACCCTGTATTGAAGGCATGTCTGCTCTATCATTGTTTAAATTAAACTTAGAAATCAGCTCCTTTAGCCCAGCAAAGTAGGTCCTGTTTGATCTGTGACCTTCCAGTTGGGCTTGAGCACCAGGACAGGAGTTAACTTCATCGCACACTTACTGGCCATTCACTGCTCACATATTTATACTTAGATACTTTTGATGATTCATTGTTCTTCTCCTTTAAAGAAATGAGAGAGTATCTGGAATAAAGTCTTGGAAGCCACTGTCTTAGAAGCAAGGGTCCAACTTAAGGGGTTAAAAGATACGGGGAACTGATGCTGCACTACATAGCCACCCACAGCTGCCTTAATTCTAGCTCACGTTTTGAAAGTAAGCGTCACACCCATCATTCAGCTATCCAGTGCCTTACAGGGAAGTAAAATATGTCATCAAAACACTGGAGGCAGCAATATTAGAGAGCCTCCCGAATACTAAGCAAAACAGACCTTATGAAATAGGAAAGTGTTATTTTACTGGGGGGGAACCTAAGACAAAGATTAAATAATGTCTTCTGGGAGCATAGAACTGATCCCAAATAACCTTCTGCTCTGCCCTCGTGGCTTTTTCTCTCTTGTTGGTGCCACATGTCTGCAGCCATCTATAAAGCTGCTTTGGGTTCTCGGCAAGACTTACAGCCGCCGGTCCCTGCAGACTGATGACCCTGTCACAGTCAAACGCAGTGTCTTTAAATTCAGTGCTAGGGAACACCAGCCAAGGTACAAGGGACACTTGCTGCCAGACTTATTCTTTGGATATGTACTCGTATTTATTTCTCCCCATGTGCTATAACATATTTCACAAACATGGCATTTATTAGACATCAAGATAAAAAATAGTATAGCAGTATAGGAAGAAAAAGATTTATGGTTTAGGTACAAGGCTGGGGATGGGGAGAGCAAAGCTCTCTATTTTGAGTAAGGTCTCTACTTTGGTTGTAAAACGGAGATAAAATTATATTTCTTTAGGGCTATTCCTAAACTAGACTAAGTATCCATGTGGCATTATTATCATAATAAAGCTGACAATACAATTCTCTGAACTGCTTGGTTATTTTTATTTATATCATCCATCTTCTTATTGGCTTCTTCCTCCCCACATCCCAGCAGCCGCTTTTATAGCTCCTGCCACAAAGGAGAGGTTGCTGCCTGGATCTGAAGGTCTGGGCTCAGGAGGTGAGAGAGGCTGTTTCTTTAAGCTCACTCAGGCTGAGGGTTGGAAATCACTTACGGTGCGGAGAGCAGGAGCACGGGATGAAGGAACTGTAATTCTGAAATCTCTGTATTTTTAGTAAGCTGACTTTGGTATATGCAAAGCGCTGTGTTGGGGATCTCTGCTTTAAACAAAGTTAGGTTCTCTTGCATTTAGCTGGCAGGCTGTTCCAAGGCTTTAACATTAAAAAGATTTGTCGTTTGTGGTTAGCTAAAATTTCACTGAAACTACATTAAGAAAAGAACAAAATGGGAAGAAATAACTAAAATAGTTCTAATGTGTTAAGGGTGAGGGGCAGGGGGGAAATACCAATGAAAGCTCTTTGAGGTTTACAGATTCACTTCAGTTCTTATTCTTTGATACAAATGAGGAAAAGTCTGTCTTGAATAAATTCATTGGAGCTTCTGGTGGTTCCTGAATTCTCTGGTAGGGTGTTTGTGTGACCAGATGACCGTAGTGCCTGGCTGTGGGCAGCAGGGAGGTGTCTGAGTTCCCCACGGGCTGCAAACCATCAAACACCCACTAAAAAGGGCAATCAGCCCTTTTGCTCAAAGAGGATTCCTGATGGCTACATCATCAAAAAAGATTACAGCTGGTGGTTTGTTCACAAAAAGCACAGATGGTGAACACCAACACTATCTCCCAGCTCTGCTCGCAGCATTATTCCCTCCGGTTTATTCTCTGTTTTGCTGATGTTTGTAAAGCATCTCAAGAGGCAGGGGTTCAACGACTCCCAGAGGGAGCCAATCTCACCATCTAAAATAGGATGTTTCTCTTCATTCTCAGCTAGGATGTTAGCCATCCTGGGCATGCAGCCTGCCACAACAAGGTAGCGCGTCTGACTACAAATCTCCTTCTTAGGAAGTCTGCCTCCTTTCCTGGCGATCTATAAGATTGCATTTCGTCTGTAGGGATGTTCCTTGCCTGCTTTGAAACAGCGTTGTTTGGATATTACAGTAAATATCTCTTTAGGTGAAAAACAATCTAAGCAGGGAGCTAAGCGAAATTATTAATGCTCTGCAGTCAGGCGGGGGCTGGATCCATTCATTTACTTTGAATTCCTCTGGTTTAGTAATGCAGGTTTCACTGTAGGAAATGGATTAAACGATATCCATGAGGCATATAAGAGAGAGAAGTAATGCGTCCATTTTCCATTTCCATGAATTTATTGCTACTTTTAAAGATGCTCTCAGGGCACTGGCATATTTGGGAATTACGGTTTTGCTGGTTAGCAGCCAGGCACAGCAGTAAACTCGGATCAGCCTGGCTTACCAGAAAAGTGGTGGTGTAGAGTTGTCCCAATTTTTTGTTCTACATTCAAAGATATTTCCTGACATTGACTCATCTGACTCGGAGTCTGCACACAATTCAAAACGTCAAGGTCAGGAAAGCACATGAGCAAGATGCTTATCCAGACCCCCTGCCT
Source organism: Limosa lapponica baueri (assembly GCA_002844005.1). Lineage (NCBI taxonomy): Eukaryota > Metazoa > Chordata > Aves > Charadriiformes > Scolopacidae > Limosa > Limosa lapponica. The sequence continues at coordinate 45,027 of KZ507342.1, forward strand.
GGCCTGGATTTGGCCAGAAACCCCACAAAGCCAGCAATGAGATCCCTTGTGAAACAAGGGTGATTCCTACCAGCTCACACATTCGGTAATCGATGCCTTGAAGCCCAACTGGGGTTCTGCTGACATGGGGAGGGTGGATAGTCAAAGCAAAATGCAGTCAACTGCAGTGGTCTATTTTTAGACCTAAGGGAAAATAACTGGTTCCAGAGTTTAGCTGAGAGATACGTTTCTGGCCTGACTTGCACT
>KZ507343.1:40947-58305 GCA_002844005.1 Limosa lapponica baueri
AAAGGAAAACATTATCCTAGCATTTTTGAGATTTTCTAGCATGAATGTTTGTTTGATCACCCTGAGGAATATTCTTCACATACTGATTTAAAATGTTTGAGCTGCAAATGATCCTATGTGTCCAGTCCTTGTCTCATGGGAAAAAAGCAGGCGAGGCAGAAGAGAGGTGGCACTTAACCACTAGAGAATAAAGGCAAAACACTCTTCGCTCCAGCCTTATCAGGGTGAACCATATCAAAATCCGCTGTACAGCAACGGACCTCAGATACCAGGTTTGTTTTTGTTTTCTCCAAGGGATACCAGATCGAAATAGCAATCCACCCAGACTGGATAGCATCGTCTAGGTACAAGGTGTTGGCCCAATAGCCAAACATTCTCCTGACTGATAACTTGGCTGTTTCCTAAGTGACAAATCCAACATTCATACATTACTCAAAGCAAGGAACACTTCAGACTTTGACATATTTCTATGTAAAAAAAAAAAAAAAAAGGTATATTACTCAGCCCTAATAATCAATTTCCACAATAAATTGTCACGCTGAAATTCTTAGCCACGTCTGTGAAAGACAAGGCAGAGTTATTGATTTCCACTGCTGGTATACCAACCAAGAAATAAGCAGTTGAGTTATTTACAGGTCACATCCATATTCTTTATTTGCAAAAAAGTATTTAATTCCAGCTGCAAGACCGCCGCTTTTTTCTGTCTGTGCTACTCTTCAGTTTACCTTATAACATTTCACAGACTCGATTTGTTCCTGTGCTCTGTAAGGCAAGCTGAAGTTTAGAATAACCAAACAAAAATATTTGATGAAGACAAAGTTAATTTTTAACGCGATTCCTACCTCCTCATACTATTGCTGTACAGATTAATAGGCTCCTTATGTATACTGGAACTGCGCTGCCTAATCCAGCTGCTGTCCGTGTGTAGAGATGTTTTCTTCCTCATTTCCTGAAGGATTTGCTGTCTCTCCAACTCTGCCGCAGAGAGGTTCTGCTCCTTCTGAGATTTCTTCTGCGATTCACCCATGTTCCAGGACCTCTCTGAATACTTGCTCTGAGTACCTATTTGGACAACATGTGCAAACTTAAGCTTCACCTTAAGGCACAAAATCAGTTATCACGCATCCAGTACTCCGGCTATAACTCCAAAAGCTGTCATTCATCATCACATTCACAAGTTTCTCCAGTTCGTTTTTGCAGCAGGGTGACCATTGTCAAACTGGGCAATACATCATTATTAATACAGTTTTTTTCATTCGTGTTTCCATTAATGTGGCCTTTTACATTATATTTAACTTAAATACAAGTGGGTGTTTCCCTTCACTTCCCAAGTGCATGTGAATACACATTTGTGTGTACACATATATGTACACACATACATGCATTTTTAAAAGAGCATGATCCCTTTTAGTGCCACAATTTGGACTCTTCTTCCAATACAAACTGAAGCATGTATGGTAAATATAATTGAATGGTGGGACACCTTCTTTGTCTTTAGGAGTTCATATTCTCTTGTCCCTGTTTTCAAGAATTCTTTCCTTATTCAAGGCACTAAACACATTGCTTTATATGAATATATTAGGGGGAGGAGAGAGGGTCGGGGCAGGGGGGAAGACAGAGAAAGAGTGTGCAGCCTTACAGCCTTTGAAATTTTGGAAGGTGAAATAAACAAGCCATCGTTCTACAATATGTGTTGACATGTTAGAAAGTAACAATTTTTCCTTTATTTCCTGGATCCAGTAACTACTTTTTACAGTAAGATTAATTAAGAAAATTACTCAGCGATAAATCATTCAATTGAAATTTCAATCCCTTTAAATTCTGCTCTGACTAGATTTGCTCTTGGTTTTATTGCTATAGATTACCATTATAAAATATTGTGAAAGTTTACTTACTCATTAGTTTCAATGACCAAGCTTTAATGTGTGAAAGCAGTGTTGTCAATCTGCAGTATTTCCTCTAATACACCATTTACATTTCTATGATTACTTTGGATTACTCTTTTTAATCCTATTTTAGACACAGGAATAGATTTGGGGCATTTTCCACTGTAACATATTCATAAAACTGATTGGTTTGTTTGACACACATTCCTCTAAAAATGCAGTAATGTAACTGAAAAGAAAGGCAGCCATGAAGTAGAGTCCAGGAGACAAGCCACTGCGACAGTATCGAGAGCTGGCTTCTAGCTGTGCTGTTCCTACACTAACAGAAGTTTAAAAGAGCAAACAGTTGTATTAAATACATTAGCATCTTGGTATGTGCAGCTTTTTTTACTGTCAGAGTCAACATGTCAATAGCACATATATCTTCAATGATATACCTACATGATTGGTTTAATCTCATATAAGTATCAGTCGTCTAAAATTTCAGCATCTGGGATCTGTTTGTAATCACTGCTATGGCACTTCAAGAGCAGTTAATCATACTTGTCCTAAGCTTATACGTTACTGTACAAATTTCCTCTCACTGTTAAAACTTAATTAAATTGTGGCATGGTATGAAGTTGAACTACAATGCAGCTATCAAAAAGCACTTCAACGATTAATTTTCTTAGGATGACTACATCCATAACACCTTCTTTTTTAAAAAAAAATTTTTAAAAATAAGGGAAATCAAACAGTACTTACCATTTCTGATTGCGTTGAATTCATTCAGTTCTGAAGTTGACTTGGACTTATTCCTAAGGATATAAGAAAACATTCATTTCTCTGTCTCAGCCAGAAGACCTCCTCACAGACAAAGATCTTATCATTGCAAACCAGACATACACAGCCCCTTTTTTCACCATCCTTCCCATCAACAACTTATGCTGTACTTAAAACAAGAGGCAAAGACACCCAAACAAAGATCAACAGGATAACATCCTGTTGATATCAATATTTAGAAGTCAATAGGCAATCACTGATGAAAAGTTAAAATTGTGTATTGAAAGTTCCCAGTGCTTCAGGTATAAGGAACTGAGCATTGTATTTGCTTCAAAAAAAACCATGTAAAAACCAAAGTCCTTCCCTGTGGAAGCTTTATGAAGACTACAGTCAGACAGTCAAAGAAGTGATAACTTTCAAAGCAGGTTTATAAATGATTTAAATTTATAAGAAACTTACATCATACTTCAGCCCTGCTACTAGACCATAAAGCAAAACACCTCCTCAAAATGCAGATTGTTCTCAAGAAATTTATTATTCACAGATTATACCAGGCAGCATAATTTTTAAATGAATTCTAGCCAAGAAATGTCATTTAATATACAGTAAGACAAATGGCAAAAAGCTGGTTTTCTGACAGTAAGGAGTAGGAGCTTCAGCAACACCTCAGTGCTGTATTATTAGGTTCAAGTAATACTGCCAGTTTCTTCATTTAAAATACTTTGGAAAAGAACAGAAATCTTTTGCTGGGTCACAGCTCAAAGCTGCTACATTAATGTGTTTACAGGTACAGCATTGGCTGCATAACAGCGTTTTGAGGGACTCTTGTCTTTTCTCTGTAAATAAACAACGCATAAACTGCATCACATTTCTTGCTCCCCCAAGTTCTGATTGTCTGTCCTATGGTGCAGACCTATTTTATTGTCTGTTTGAGAAGATGCAACAATTTCACAGTTGCTTGTAGTAAAAAGGAGCTCCAAAGAGCAGATCAGCCTTGCCTGGTATGCTTTTAGCACCTGAGTGTCCTGTCACACATATAGGCAAGACGTCACTATTTAGTGCAGGCACCTTCTGAAGCTGGATTTAGATCTTCCATCAGTAACAGATCCATTAGCTGTACCCTGTAAGTTTCAGGGTTCCTTTTAATATAAAAAAGGTATGCTCACGCCAACTATAAGATCTGATTGAATATGCAACAGAAGTGATCTTGCAGAACTACTGGGGGATGCCATCCAAGAGAAAGGCTTGATACAAACGTTCTGGATTTAGGCTACTTCAGCAGTTTTTAACCATAGCCCAATTATTAAAAAGGGAAAAGAAAAAGGTGTCTATTCAAAGAGCCCAAATCTGCAGTGGCTGATATATTCTATTGAAATAGAAACAAAACAAAACCAAGCAAACAGCAATAAAACTCCCAAACAAACAACCAAGCAAAACCAAATAGAAAATAGCCAACGTAAGAGAGAGTGACTTAACAAGTGACACATCTACTATCTTCCTGATAAATACACTGCTGCTGCCTCTCACTTCCCTACCTGTTTACTCTCTCCTAAGTTGCACAATCCTGACTGGGATGACTGCACCTTAGTTTGTAGAGCACATTATGACACAATCACAATACTATCTGAAATTGTTTTCCAGTCAGATAAGTCTAGTACCACCCACATATTTACTTCCTTATAGTTCTGCTTCTCCCAGTAAAATCCTACTGACTGACTAACTGTTGTTTACAGCACCACGTAATAATTTCCCAAAAAGCTTGGCTGCTTGTTTTCTCAAGATGCCTTAAAAACTGCAAAACACAGCAGCAATATAATGTATATGCTTAGCTGCCATGGCTGAAGTTTATTGAAAGTTTCCGAGCTCTTTGATGCAGAAATGGTGATGTTACAATCTATGCTGAGATTCCGTATCATGCATACCTGTCAGCAAACGACTGGTCAGGTTGCTCCTCAATGGTTTTAGAGACTTCATAACGTTCATAATGCCTATTGAAAAAAACCAAAAACATTATGTTCATATAGAGATAAAGACACACATAGACATAAATATTTCCTACTAAAAATATTCAAAACAGATCCTTAAGAGGCAAAAAAAAGGGGAAAAAAAACCCCACCACCCCACCCAACAGCTTAAGTTCTATGGAGGCTTAATTTTAGTCAGAAACACAACTAACAAAACAAAGCAGAAAAAGAAAGGTTGTTCTAAAACCTGCCTGAAATTACATTTTTGTAAGTGACAAGGAATCTAAGCCTGAGCATACCAAAAATGGTTACTACTTATTGCTGAGTATGTTTCAGCCTACTTATCGATTCCACTTCTTATTACCTGTCAATGAGGGGATGGCCAGCTCGATCCTCTATTGTTTTAGATACCTCATAGCGCTCATAATGTCTAGAAGCAAAATACAGATAAAACACATATTAAATCCAAAATCAACATTTTCTAGAAATGAGCAAACAGTAAGTATACATACAGAAAAATGAGACCGTTCAGATATTTTAGATAGAAACACGAAAATACATGAGAAAAAAACCCCAAAGACTGTTTTTAAGATGCTGCAAAAATTGCAAGTATCAGTATATGGCAGTGATTATCTCATCCATTTCAAAGCTTGGCCCAAACACAGCATGCAGTTCTCTAAAAGCTACATGTATATTCTAGCAAATTGTGAAGCAGTTACCAACTGCAGTTGGTAACCCATAGAGAAGCACTAACTTCCACAGACAAAGTTCTTCCAGCTGCCTGTCTCCCACCTCAGCCCTCTTTGTAGCAAGTATCAAGCCTTCACAGATGTTTATATAACATTTCAGATTTCAAGTCATATCTTTGGATATCATCATAAAGCAAACATTTAGCACTAGATATTTTAAATCACAGTTTCACTGAACTTGTTCCCTTACTATTAAGCAAAGCCACACTTGTTTAGCAAAACACATCCTTTGGCAGCAACCTCAGAAGCGATGAAATCCCCTGAGACTAAAGCACATATCAAGGATTTAGATATGCAGATATTCCAGCAGCTTAATAAGTTACCGCACAAAGTCCTATTATCTTGCAATTGGGGCAACCTAAAACTTTAGAGATACCCTGGCTCAGCTGCCAAGAAGAACCTGTTTAGCCATTGTATCAACCGTGCCGCTGCTTGGCTCAGCACAAGGGATCACAAGCAGCAGTCATTTACAATGAGCTAACGTAACTCCAGGTCTCACAATCTCCCCTGCAAACATATGCAACTTTATAATCATATTTTCTTCTCCTAGGACATAACTTGATACCATGTGTTATCTTCAGTCATCTCTTATTACTTGTATAAGAAAAGGGGAAAATCCTCAAGAGCTAGTCATACACAAGGCAGTAAGCCAAATGCACATGAAATAAGGAGAAGTTACTGTTTTAATCTGTTTCAGACAGATGTGTGTAATAGTAGTCTGAAAACTTCTGGGCAAGAACATGCACTTGTAAATTAATAGTTGGGAGCGGGCGAGGTTGCTTGTTTGGTGGTTTTTTTTTTTTTTTAAAAAAAATCAAGCTGCTGAAGAAAAGAAGAAACCTTTTCATCCTCTAGAATAAATATATCCACAATGGGTATTTCTAAACAGGCTATGCTACCTAAGCCAGTATCTGTTCACTCATATACCATGATACCCCTCATCGGCAAATTAACCCGGTGGTGCAATTGAACTTTATCGTTGCACTGTTGAGCTAAAATGAGAGAGGAGTCCAGAAAGTCAGTCACATATTTGTTGGAGAAGAGTTAAATTGGCATTTCTCCTGAAAGCACCGTATGTTGAGCCACTGGCTCTCAAATTACAAGTTTATGCAGGGTTGTTATAAAATCTTCACACTTAAGTGCTTCAGGTCATCTTTGATTTGGCTGTAATTACTGTGTTTACACTTCCTACTTAAAAAATGAGCTGAAGTGGGTTAATAGAGCACTTGATTCAAGGGGAAAGACTTCGTCTTATGCCTGATTCTTCTGCCTACAGAAAGAAAGGCTGTCCTGTGGCATCTCGCACTGACTGATCAATATTACATGAATAGACTTATATATTCAGGACATACGCACTCCCTTTAGAAATGTAATTGAATTTTTAATGCAGAAGGAAGAGAGAGCACATCCCACCACAAGCGCACACCTTTGGTACTGACGAGCCTCCACTGACACCTCCCTCTGCCGCCTCTGCTCCTCCATCTCTGCCTGCCGCCTCTGCTCCTCCATCATCTCCGCCTGCCGCCTCTGCTCCTCAGCATGTTGCTGTTCCCTCTCTTTACGTTGCCTCTCAAGCTCCAGTTCTCGGAGTTCCCTTTCTTGCTCCAAACGCAGGGCCGCTTCTTCCCGGATCCTCCGGTCCTCCTGAAGCCTCCTCCTTTCTTCCTCCTCGTCCAGCAAGCGCGCCGCCGGCTCGCTTCCTCCATCTCCTTCTGGCTCCTCAGGAGTACCCGCTTCAGGGCTTGCCCTCCAGCTGGACACAGATGGAGCCCGTGGAGGGACAGACGTTACGTTTAAGGTTAGAACAGTCTGCTCCTGTAGCAAAGAAAATAAAATAAATCATATTATTAGGTGAGGGAGCTGTTGCTGTTGCTCACTCAGAAAAGTTCCTTTATTCTTTGAGGGAAGACTATGTAAAAAGCATCCCGAACACTTCCAACGCAAGACCCAGGGTGTACTTTGGTTTCATTTTTTGAGTGCCTGCTAGCACATTCTCCTAGCACAAGAGCTTCATTCCACATGGCAGCCTTAGCGAGCACCACAGGCAGCACGGCCACAACTATGTGAAACATTCTGCTTTCTGAAGTATCACTTACATTTCAAGACATCCCATCCCCACTTAAATATCCATGGAAAACAAATGCTTTCATGATACCCAGCATCTCTCCCTACTGTTTTGACTTCAAAACCTGAGACCTACTTAAGAGCATATACACTAAAGTATACGCTGCACATGTACATCAGACCAATGATTTTCATGTGAAGCATCATGTGGAGGAAACCCCCATCCTCCTCCACTCTCCTACCTACTGGAAATGAAGCCTCAGACCTATGACCCTATGACTCTTCTCTCAGACGTGAAAAAACAGGTCTTTCAGTTGTAAAATATGATTTAATTGCAGAGAAAAAAATACTGTTTGTCTACTAAGGACTGGTCCACCCAAACTTCTAATGATAAAAATATATTAAAGGGTTTACATTCTTGTATAGCAACGTCCTCTAACAGCTCAAAGAGCTTTCTTATTGAAGTCCTAAGCCTTAAATTACAGTCTACTTATTTGTGACTGTATAAACACAACTGATCTAGCTAGGATGCCTGAAGCAGCACTCCCATAGCAATAGACAACAGATATCTCAGACACCTCCCACACCCAGGAAAAAACCTGTTCATCTTCCCATAAGCAATAGCCACAGAAGTCAGCATCTACAGAAATTACATGCATTCGGTATTTTGAAACACAGGATAGCAAATCTGAAGTTGATTTGATATGTAAATTTATCAGAGATGGGATGAACTGGTTGCCAGTACAAGCCAGGCAGTCACGAACAAGCCTCATGATGAAGCACTGAAGCAGAATTCCAAGAAGTGGCATCAGGAGGTAAATATACAGCAAAGGTAACCATTCCATTCTGGTCACAATAATCAATACATGCTGTAAGTTTTTGCCAATATATTTCTGGTGTTAGTTACCTAACCAACCCATAAGGAAAAAAGTCAAATTCAACAGGTCTCAAAACATCCCATATACTCTTTCCTTACCATTTTGGCAACCTCTTTCTACCAAGTCACAGCCAACAATTAATTTTCCAAAATGAGAAGATAAATGCCATAGCAAAGTAAATTATTTCTCTTCTTGCATGCATCTACTATCTACTAAAAAAGCCATCATGAAACTAAACAGTCAAAGGTGAAGCCATAGTCATAGCCTACCTCATCAAAATACTTGGAACTCTCTTTTTCTGCTTCTTGCTTAGCTCGTAGCCATTCTTCCCTCAGTTTTTCTTGCTCCCGTTTGTATTTCTCCTGTGAGGTTAGATTGAAGTTAAACATGCAAATAAGAAACATGGTGGTTTTTATTTGGTTTAAAAGGTACTACTGGTATTTAATGTGCTTTTTAACAGATCAGTATGGTAAAAATGTGCTGGAGCTACACTAGGACATTAGGTTGGCCACACATGAATCAAATCCTGGCTCAAATACAATCCAAAGGAGTTCTGCAATTGATTTTGGAGAATCCAGGCTTATTACATGCTTAGTCTCATAACAACTGACCTCACATCTGTTATATTCCCCATACAGTTTAGTTCTCATTTGAACAAAAATCAGCTATCTAAGGTATTTTCTTGAAAGATGGAGTGATTATATTTAACTTGGAGTTGTGCACATTAATACGGTAAATAGAAAGTGATCACTAAGTGAAATATGAGGCAGTAATTTGGTTTGAGCAAGAACTCTTGGGCTTTTCGAAGCTTATCTAAACAAAACCCAATTTCTGGACCTCCAAACTTGTCCTATGACTGGATTTGGTATGAAATCAATGCAATGTCTTCAGGCATTACTCAAGATGCACAATAAGTGTTTTGGTGGTTTTGTCAGTCACCACTTAGGTCTTGGGGAAAGCAAAATATTTAATGATGTCAAAAGTATTCCGATAAGATATTGCAAATAAGCAAAGAAAGACTTTGCTTCCTTTCTCTGTTATTTGGAAATTCATTACTGGGATCATGGGGAAGAAAAAGAACATTATTATTCTAGCCAAATTTACTACTTCAGGGCTAAAAAAGGAGAAGCAAAGAAAAGAAAAATGATGGTAGAGGGCTGAGATCGCTCTCAAGAAATGGGAGCCAAGGTTTACATTCTTTAAAGCCATCTCTTCAGGCATCAAATGGAGCATCCAAACCCTAATAGAGCCCACAAATATGTTTGGGAAGGCACAGCTCTTGCCTTGCAGAGTTTGTAAGCTAAAAGGAATAGCAAAAGATAAGACATACAAAAAGCAACAGAGTCACTAAGCTGTACTTTGACATCACAGTTGAACATATCAAACTTATTAAAAGGGCTTGTGCAGAGTCAATGATGTTCACTGATGCCTCTCCTAGCCCAGACTGTAGAAAACTATAATTTAATTTGCAGAGATGCGTCTTGTTGGATGTGGTTGAATGGGCTTATGCTTTATTGAGAGCTGAGGTCTTTGCAGAGATGTGTGCTTGGTTTTTGTGCTACTCTAAGATGACAAAGATTGCCCCTTCTCTCTGCAACACTTCCCTCCATCTCTAACAACTGCTTATCAAGGTGGTTTTGTGTTAGCAGGTTTGGCTACCTGACTCGCAGAGGTCCTGGGAAGCAGGTTGATTCCACCTAATTAGCTGATTGCTAAATGACAGGATGCCAGCAGGCATCTAACCATGGCACTGGCCTGCCTTCTCTTCATCTCTGAATATAAGGTAGTATCGCTAATTGAAGGTAAAACTCATTCTAGAGACAATTTTCTTAAGGAGGGCAAGGAACAAACTCGTTGAAAAGGGAAGACTACTGCCCTTTAGGTCTTTTTTTATGCTTTAAATTCTGTTGCCAGTAAGATCATACCAGCCTTGTGATGACTGAGCACTTCTGGCTGCAGTGGATACTCACAGTCTGGGTTTGATTTCATGAATATCACTAATATATTGTCCTGTTTTTGCTGAATAATTGCTATTGTGTGTAACTGTGCAGCCCACCCAACGTATCTGAAAGTCCTCTTAGGCCATCAGTAAGAAGAGCTGCAGGAGTCACATGTTACTTTTCTTCCCTGTCAGGGAAGAAATAGAGATTACCAGCCTATGATTATCAAAATGAATTATACCTGCAATAGACGTTCCTGCTCCTTTTGCCATTTCTCCTGTCGTTTTCGTTCTTCCTCTTGATCCCAAACCCGGCGACTAGGAGCACTAATGGATGGGACTGGGAGCTAACATAGCACAAAAATGAAATATTATCTTCTTCCATGTAACCAACACTCTGTATTTTTTAAAACTTTTTTTTTTTTAAATGAGAAACAAAAGCCGTTACAAGCAGTACAGCTTTATAGCGACAAGGACCCAAATTAGCCTTTTCTTTAAAGGAACAGAAAGCAACCATTCCACTACACATTAGAAAATGTTAGTCAGTACTCTCAGATTTGATCACAATTTTAAAGCAGTATAGAAAGCAATAGAAAGCAGTGGGCTTCTTGAAAAGATCAGGATTATACAACTATAATTAGCAGTTTGTACATAGTACTTACATCAGGCATTGCAGGCTCTGGGCCTCCTGTGAGATTTGGAAGACAAAAACCAGAAATAATTAGAACCATACATACTCACTAGTGCAAGACTTGTGTAGATGGGGAAAGTCTGAGCTTCAGACTAATTTTTGCTCCTTAGTAAGCCATGCTTGCATTTTGCCCTACTGAACCTACTTGAGGTCAGAATTCATTAGGTGCTTTCAGCTAATGTGCGCAATTGTTTAAAAGCTTTACATGCTTACAAATGCCATCAGCAATTGCTTGAATTAGCAGTGCATCTCCCACTGTGGCAATACAGAGGTTCTTTGCTACACCTCTCCTATTATTACTATTCTGAAACCCAACTGTTTAGGCATGACCAATAACCAGAACACTGCTCCAGGGTAGAGCAGCTACTCACCTACTGCCCTTGACGTGAATTAAGAGCAACAGACATCCACAGGCAACTTCGCTACCACAAAACCATGTATTTTCCCCTTCCAACTGTCCTCCTTTCCCGGTCCCAAAAGCACACTTGGGTGTGGTGAGCTTGTCACCATTCATCACAAACCTCATGCTGTTTGTGAGGCTATCATGTTTGGTCTTATCTTGTGCCAAGATGATTATTAGAGAGATGTGTATTATGTTAATATGTTAAAAATCAAAAAAAATGTGGAGAAGCACAAATTTAAGTATACTCCTTTCCCAAGCATCGTCACTGTTTTCGTTTGTTGCTACTATACTTGTCACTTAGCTGTCCAAATTTCAGTTTAAAAAAAAAAAAAAAAAAAAAAAACCCCCACACAAAAAAAACAAGTTGCAACAGTTTTCTGAAGTATGACCACATGAAGTGGAGAAAAGGTCAAATTTAGGACACAGAGGAGGTCTAATGAGCCTGACTGGTGCCCAATCTATATATGCACAATTTTGTCTTCTTTATCAGATCGCAACAGCCACAGTGACAATAGGCCAAACAAACTTGATCTCCTGTAATTGCGCCAGGAGATGCTAAAGGGAGGCACAGGTGGCACCTATCTTTGCTCTCCTCTTCTATCACCCCTGTAAGCTTACGCTGGCTTGTACAGGTTTAGAAAGAAAACTCTTTCATATCATTGTAAAGCTAGTGTCAAAAGTTAAAATAAGCAAAACTGCACTGAGCATACACTTCAGAAATTCGCCCTTCTCCTCCCCCTCAAGCACAAGTGAAATACTTCAATATTGCTATAATATTTATGAAAATAAAAACCAAACTTCACAGCCGGCCTTTAAAAACAAACAAACAAACAAAAAAAACCAACCAACAACAAAATACCACCATATTACAGATACAATGCAGCATGAAGTATTTAAAAGCTAACAGAACCACAAACACAGATGTATGCTGTGGCACTTCACATATCACTTCTGGAAAAAACAGAAGCCATCACCACCAAAGCCAAAGTTCCTGGCTCCACTAAAATCATTAGCAAAATTCACACTGAACTTCCAGTGGGCCAGAATTTCACTGTTTCAGGCTACAGCAAAACAGCAAGGCATACATAGTCTGAAGACAGCGTTAGACATACAACATTAGTGGAAGTATGTGAGTTGTGACATGCAAAACACCAAAAAGCAACCTACAAAACCAAAATTGAGTGCCTCATTTTTTGCCTTTAAAAGCTAACATATTCAATTCAAAATTTATATTGGTCATCTTGGGTTCTTGCAACATCACCACATAGCGGAAAGCCAGCAGCTGCCTTTTTTCACCAATTTAGAGGAAAGCACAGAGCTGCAACTAAAGACAAACTCAAATCCAGAGTTAAGTATTTTATCAGCAGCTCTGAGATTTGCACTAAGCCTCTGCTGGAATATTCAACGTTATTCTTGTTTTGTAGGTAGTAGCAAACCTGAACAGAGTGCACTATCCTTCTTACTCCTACCCAGTGAAAAAAAGTATGAACAACATAGAAGAGATTTAAACAGCTATAGATATAAGAGAACACACAAAGACCCATTACCACAAAGGTAGACCCATGAATTGTAAGAATAACCTGATGACCCTGGGGAAAGAAGGGAAATTAATTATGTTGCTTCGTTGTAACTGCAACAAACAACTCTGAAGAGGTATAGTACCCAGCACCAGACTTGTTAGAAAGAGTGTGCAGCAGGAACAATTTCATGGAAGTACATGAAATGTTAGCACTTTGGTTTACCTTGTTCAAAAAATTGTGACCGCCTTTTTAAGTTTTTCAAAGAAATAGGTTCAGATGCTATTTGAAAAATACAAAGAATACAAACAAGTCAATGAGGTGCTGTCTCTTTTTTTTTTTTTTTGTAAATGACTATCACCACTGGATAACAAACATTCGTTAGGCCTCCAATCTACAGTAACATCACTTCAGAAAAATAAGAAGCCCCTGAAACACAAAGGAAATCTTTCATAGTAACAAGTATAGTTTTTAGTAGGTTACATCATATCCTGATTAGTATTTCATTTTATCGCTAACAATGTCCAACTATAACAACAGCACAAGTGTCAAACTTGGACTCAGATTCTCCCTGTCTAATTTAAGCCACTCCAACTGAGACACCAAATTGGATTGAGAAGCCTAATCACCATTTAAGGTCATCAGAAAGGCACCTCCGGAGGGCAAATGATCTCTTGGGGAAACTCTTTTATAAATCGCTGTGCAGATTCAAGATAAAATGCAATACAAATTTCCCATTTAAGGATTACTGTTCCATTAGGAAGTCTACGTACCTGGTTTCTCTCGCTGTCATCAAGTAAGGCTATAACTGTTCATAGCACCATTAAGTAACTGTTATTCATACCAGAACCATCAACATTGTTCTCCAGGTACAAAAGTAAAATAGTAATAGCCAAACAACCACTATCCCCAAAACCTCACAACCGAAATAAGGGAAAAATAAAATAAAATTGCATACTCTTTACACAATTCCTGGACATTGAAATAAATTGATACTTATACCAACTCAGTCTCCACACAAAGCAGGGGCAATTACAGTAAATCATATGTCTTCTCCTTCTCTTTCATCCCTACCACACAGTGAATTTACAACCACTAACGCCGAGACAGTGGGGGTTGTCACTGCTTTGTTGTCTGTTCTCCAACTGCTCAGCACATCGTGGAAGCAAACTACACCCAGTTGGGATGCAACTAGATCTCTGTGATACCTGTCTAGCTTTCAGTTCATTAAGGTCTCGCTTCACCCACTGTATAAAGCTTACGATGGTTACGGGTTTAGTGCCTACACTTCTTCCAAACCCACACAAATAACGGATGAAAAGCAATGGTAGTTTACCTCTTTGTTCGCTAGAGCTGAGATCTCCTTGCACGCCATTTATCAACTTTGTTTCTGTATCCTGGAAAAAAACAAACAAAAACCAACCCAAAATAAAGGTCTTAAGTTCATTAGATTTGTGGAAGTTTATCCAATTACACGTCTCCCCTGAGAGGAGCTGTATATCATGAAACATTGCAGAACACTTTCCACGGAAAGATACAAGGCTATCTAAAACTTTCTGAGTGTATTATATGATAAAAAGACTGCAGGCATTTCAGAGGATCAATAACCAGCAGTGAACTGGTGGCTGAAATAAAAAACATTAATTTGCAAGAAAATGCCAGAAGCCAAGATCTTCCTATTTCAGCTCACTCTCAGGGAGGGAGTTATTTGCAAGTAATTTGAAAGCACATATGCCCTTGTTCTTTGGGGCTGAAACTTTCATTTACACTAATAACGGTGGTAGAAGTCTTTTCCAAAGAATAAACACTCTACACATTTTAGTTAAACTATAGGCTACAAATATTTTAATACTTAGCAGTGTCCACTGCTGTACTGAATTGACAGTAACAAGTCTTTCAAACAGCTTATTTACCTTAATAAGTACATGGCTACATCTCCGTATTTGCAATAACCTATATGATCCTTAAGCAATACAAGTAAAAGTAAGATTTCCAAGGTCCTTTCTCCATCCTTCCCCTATCAAGGCATTACATTTTTACTTTCTTCCTCCCCTCAAATCCCATGACCCTTCAAAATCATACTCACAGAACTTTGAAGGCTGCTGGAGAAATCTCTTTTTGTTGATATGGTGGAAACATTTGAAACATGTTCTCCAGAAGTTGCATCAATCCATTTATTTTCAGGTGTACCTATAATGTTGGTAGCCATACTGGTGAGATTGAGGATTTTATGCCTTATTTGTGGCAGGGAAGGCTGGTCTTTGCCCCAATCTTTTTGGTATGTGGAGGTTCAAGAAATTAATGTAGACAGTAATGTCAAAGAACAGAACAAGAGTTAGTGAAAAAACATTAAAATAACACAAAAAAGCACATAACAGAAGAGGAAGACATACAAATCAGGTGGAATTTGTGAAGACAGGAAAGAGGGCTTTTATGAGCAGACCGCCTTCCCCAAAAATGCAAGTGTTAGTCATAAGCCAGGTAAAAGTTTACCAGATGTTTTGCTAATATGGACTACAGCAGCTCAACATTACAGAGCAATTAGTATTCATTGGAAACTATTTCATTAGCATTAGTAAGGATTGAGAAAATTCTTCCACCTTTACTCACACAAGGTACAACTTGACTCATACACTATCCAGGTATTGTCATTTTCATGTCCATGCTCGTCAGGAAGCACAGAGGGCAAAAAAAAGGCAGTCTAAACTAAACAAGCAAAAATGATGAGGTGAAGACAAATGATAATCTTCTATCGGACTCCATCATTTCTTCCTTCCCACTAAGTAAAATTTATTCAATGAGTTCTTCTCCACTAATCTCACTCTTCATTTGTGCTAGGAGTTGTGATTTGTTTCTCCTCCCTGCAGGAGTTGTGATTTGTTTCTTGTCTCCTCCTCACCTCGCTATTTTTTTCCCCTACTTACTGGGAACTTATTCTACCTAGCTTCCCACTAAAAGAATGTTTTGTATTTATACCGTGAAAGAAGTCATTGGTCACACTTTCAACTCTGGAAAAACTCTTTTGGGACTTTGAAAGGATATCCTGATTAAACCCTTGGCAAGTCTAGAGATGCTACAAGGCCTTCAGCCAGGATGGAAACCCTCACTAGCCAGAACGGGTAGTACCATTCTGGACAGATTAAAGCATCACAATATTGATGGTCAAAATGGCTAAAAATCATTGGTCAATGGCAAAAATCATAGTACAGAGGTACTACATCACCCACAAGCTCATACACCACTGGAAACACTCCCTGAAGAAAAGAACAAAAGATCCACCTTCCTTGAAAAAAGGTAGCTGCTCATGGAGGGAGCGGGGCTCTAAAAATTACCATCCTCTAGAGACCAGCCCCTCTTCATTTTTGTAGTATAGAAGGAAAGAAAATTTTATATTCCCTTGTGTGGTGGTTGCACACTTTTTTTACCTGCGCATCCTCTCAGAAACAGGCCAGAGAACAAGAGAGAGGTCAGTAGTTCAATGCTTTGTAGACTTGCTTGTCAAGACATTTCTAATGCGCATGTAGTTAAAAAAAGCCAAGTTGTGTTAAAATGCAACAGACACGCTAGCAAACTACTTAGCTTAGATACATATTACTACTGTAAGGGTAATAAGGACTCTCAGCTGTCAGGAACAGCAGAGACAAAGCTTATTTGCCTTACAGAGCATACTGTATCTGCCCGACGAAACAACTCACCATTCTTTCCATATCGTCTGACATCCATGACCAGGTTTCCAGTTTCTAGTGCTCTGCTGATGGCTTCTTCCCACTGACTATAGTCCATACGTGAAACCTTTGTGCCATTGATAGCAATGATCTCATCATCTACATGCAGCTGACAAAGTGCTGCAGGGCTACCTGACAAAGACAGAAGAAAAATAAAATTACGTCTCCATTCACAATTATTTTTTACTGCAGTTGTGACTGGGGAGGAAGGGGTTGGTGGGCGGGGAAGTAATTCGAAGAAATGCTTATTGGTGGATATTCAGAAAGTCTTGAAAAAAAAGACCTATTACACTGTAATATAAGGTCAGTAAACTCAGTTAATATTAAAGAAGTGTTTCTATTTGAAACTTATGAAAACGACAAAGAAGAATTAGACTTGCAAGCATTCACATTCTGGCTACCCTGTTTAATGAACAACCTCTGGGCCCACTCTTGCTTTCACAAACTCACCTTTATAACCCACAATAGTGAGAGAGAAGCAGCACCACAGTGTTTGCAGCCAACAATTAGCTGAAATTCAGCCAATGTTTGGGTAATCCTCTTATTTGCAAAAAAAAAAAATAAAAAAAACCACAGAAAACCCAGCCTCTGCTTTGTTAATTCCAGTAGAAGCTTGCTTTCTCATATTCTTATTTACATTTTCTGGGCTCTTCTGACAAGAACATGCTGCTTTATTGCTTTAGTGCTAAAACAGTTTGTTAGCTCTGAATTGGACTCAAGATATTGCTGGGTGCTGTCCCATTAGACTTCTCTGGATTCTACTTATTTTATCAATTAAGA